>PVIW01012407.1:0-32250 GCA_004026585.1 Noctilio leporinus
AACCTGGGGGCTTTACCAGGAAGAAAAGGAAAAAAAAAAAAAAAAAAAAAAGGAAGGAAGAAAAGAATACAGAAAGGGTTTAGAAAGGCTGGGGAAGGGAGGAATACTTAGATTGAGGACTGGGAATGCGTTATAGCCACAGAGTGAATAGACTTTAATTCGAGAGTAGGGGATGGTCTTGGGTATTTAGGTGGATTGAGGTATGGGGGGGATTGAGAATATGTGAGAAGTAACTTTTGCAAAGGATATGTTGGGGATTAATAGTTCATATTGCTCTCGGTATAATTCAGGTGTTTGAGATTGGCAGCAATCCCTTTCCTGATGCTGCCTCTTTTTCTTGGTCAGGACTTTACAGTCTATAGTCTATATTCTAGCAGGTCTTCGCGCGTGGCAGGGCTTCTGATTGTCACAGTAGGGCTGATTGATTCTGAGTGTCACCCCCAGGTAGGCTGGGCCTTCAGCAGCCTGGCTGGGTGTTAGGGCTGCCGGTGTTCTGGAGCCCGCAGAGAGCCCCTCCCACTCCTGGAGGAGGTTCCTGCCCAAGACGTGCATCTAGCACTTCTGCAGGTCAGCCCGCAACTTCGCTGGTCCCTGTGACGACTGGCCCCACCCCCGCAGTTCCAGGAGGAGGCCGAGCCTGTCAGTCAACACTGTCCGGGGTCCGCCTACACTGTCCTGCCCTTCCGGGGTGGGCACCACGCTTCCAAGCCAACCAGCTCTCCTCGGAGTCCTTTACGTGGCCTCTGTGATAAGCTCCTCCCAGGTGTGGGCGGTGTGGCCTTTGTCTCAAGCAATGGTGGGTCAGTTACCCCCGCCACTAGTTCTGGCTCGCCCGCTCGCCTTTTGGAGTTTCCGGAGGAGCCTCGGGGCCTGTATGGTTGCGCAGGGCTGGGCCTTCCCCCTCGCAGGGGCTTCTAGCTGCTTTTTCCCCGGTGGCCCAACAGCACTGTTTTCAGCCCTTTCGCCGCCCCACCGGTGCACTTCCCGCTCCCCTGCTCTGGCTTCCCGCAGGACTCTTCTCCTCCGCTTCTAGCCCTGCATGGAGCCTCCTCTCCCTGTTGCCGGAGTGAGTCTCTCACACAGTCCCTCCCGTGCAAGAGTTCAATTCCGCGTTCCCTACGGCGTTTGCCCTCGCTGCCCGCACTTCACTGTTGAGACTTCCAGTCACAGGGAGCCTGGAGCTGGCCTCAGTCAAACGCGCCCCTCTGGGCAGAGCCGCTCCAGCCCAGAGCCGACTTCAGTCCGCCAGCCGGTCAGTCGGGAACGCCTCACCTACTGTCCTGCTGGCCTCCTCTGCCTCTGGGCTGTGCTCCCCTATGTCCAGATTCTGCCCATTCCAATCCCTAGGGTCCTGAAGATGTCTCACACTCCCTATCCTGTCCTCTAGCTGCTTTGGTACTGGAGAATACCATCAGCACTGCTCTCTACTCTGTCGCCATCTCAGGTCTAAGGTTCTGTTTTGATAGTTGTGAGTTTGTTGTCAATTTAATGCTCATAGTTCTGATCCTCTTTTTTTAGGTAAGTCACTTAAACATTTCATATAATAATGGCCCTGGGTGTGTTCATACTTTAAAAAGTTTGTTAGTTAATATTTACTTTTAGTCAACAATAGCTTTACCTTTCCTGTGAAGCACTTTATCTGCCCTTTCATTCTAAATGATTGCTTTGCTGGATAGAGTAATCTTGGTTGTAGATCCTTGCTTTTCATGACTTTGGTTATTCTTGCCAGTCCCTTCTTGCCTACAAAGTTTCTTTTGAGAAATCAGCTGATAGTCTTACAGGAACCCCTTTGTAGGTAGCTCTCTTCTTTTCTCTTGTTGATTTTAAGATTCTTTATCTTTAAACTTTGGCATGTTGAGTATGATGTGTCTTGGTGTGATCCTTTTTGGGTCCAACTTGTTTGGGACTCTCTGTGCTTCCTGGACTATTTCCTTTGCCAAATTTGGAAAATTTTCCTTTATTATTTTTTCACACAAGTTTTCAATTTCTTGTTCTCCTTCTTCCCCTCTGGCACCCCTACGATTTGGGTGTTGGCATGTTAAAAGTCATCCCAGAGGCTCTTAATTAAGCCTCTCTTGGTTTTGTTTTTTCTTTCAGTTTTTGTTTCCTCATTCTGTACTGGTTGACTATTTCATTCTTATGTTCCAAGTCATTGACTTGAACTCCAGTTTCTTTCCTCCACTATTGGTTTTGTGTGGATTTTCCTTCATTTCACTTAGCTTAGCCTTCACATCTTCCCTTATGCATTTGCTGTACTTAAGCATGTCTGTCAAGTCTGTGAACATTTTTATCATGAGCATTTTAAACTGTGTGTCTGTCAGGCTGGCTATTTCTTTTTTGCTTAGCCACTGGGGCCTTGATCTGTTCCCTTTTTCAGCCATATTTCTCTGCTCAACTTGACAGGCTCCTGTGTTTAACTCTGTGTCTTAGGTAAAGCTTCACACCTGTTACATTTAGGGGTGGAGCCTTAGGTAGCCGTCAGCATAAGGCAACTCATTCTACCACATTGTGGTGCTATATGTGGGGGAGGGGTCTGGGAAGGAACAATATTGCTTGTTCCGTACTTGTCCCCTTTCCAGGCACTTCTCCTAGTTCCCATATGGGATTTATGCCTCTCTAGCTCTTGCTCTGTTTGTGGTTCTGAGTGGGTGAGTCTTTGGACCATAGGGACCTCTAAACAGATGGATTCTGCTGGGAGATCAGCAGTTTCTTTCTCTGCCCAAACCCTCATTGGTTTTCACAGTCAAAGGCAATGAGGTTTTATTTTCCCTGGTGCTGGAACTGTAATCTATGTGGTCTGGTCTGCTTCTGGGGCACTCCCCAGATGTCCTTACTTTTTATTTAATGTGTGACTGTGCCACTCTGCAAACCTCTCTGTCCAGACTCCAACCCTCTTACCCATCTGGATGAATATTTCTATTTTTTTTAAAGATTTTATTTATTATTTCCAGAAAGAAAGGAAGGGAGAGAGGGGGAGAAACACCAATGTATGGTTGCCTTTCACCTGCCTCCAGCCATGGACCTGGCTTGCAATCTGGTTATGTACCTTGGCTGGGGAATCAAACCAGTGACCTTTGGGTTCGCAGGCCCACACCTTATCCATTGTGTTACCAGCCAGGGCTAGATGAGTATTTCTTTATATCTTTGTTTGCTTTACCTCTGTGCAGTTAAATTTTCTGGAATGTCTGGATGTTTCTAGTTTTGAAGTGGTTGTATTCCTTCTTAGTTGTGGAGGGAGACATAGAATGTATACCTATGCCTCCAACTTGTCCAGAAGTTAAAGTCCTGGCCATAATATCTTTAGGGCTCTTTTAAACTAAAATTATGTTTGGAGACTGGTGAAAGTTATATATATTTAAATTCCCAATTTTAACAAATTTATAATAATATTTTAATGTATCTGATGAAAAATCAGGTATTATAACTCTATTCATGATTTGTGCTAAGTTTCCTCACCTTCTCAAATGCCTGGCAATGGGAAATGTTTTTGTATTCAAGACATTATTTTCCTTATGCCCTCTCACTGCTGTTTACTGAACTAAATTTAGCAAAGTAATTGTCATGGGATCTTACATTATAATGTGATTTAATATAAGTATAGAATATGGGGTAGAGAAAATGATACAATAGATAGTTAACTTAATAGATATAATAGATATAACTCACATATTCTGCCATATGTTTTAATATTTTGAACATTTCTGAGAGCAAAATGTTGGAAGTAATCTTAAGGTTTATTTTTAAAGAAGCCATAAAATGAAAAAGTGACCTTAAAAAGAAGCTGTCACCTTGCTTTAATTAAGTTTAGCTGCTAATTATGGCTTATAGTGCTCACTTCAGCAGCACATATACTAAAATTGGAACAATACAGAGAAGATTACCATGGCCCCTGCACAAGGATAACATGCAAATTTGAAAAATGTTCCATATTTTTTAAAAAGACACTATTACCTCAAAATATGATAATTTCTCATATTTGTATAGCTCTTTTCTAGTTGAGAAATTATCTAACACCAACCCCCATATGACAGTCTCACAAAATAGATAAAAGAAACATTACCCCTTCTCTATTGAAAGAAAAAGAGGCTCAAATCTGGCAGCTGTCTGGCTTAAAGTTCTGAGTTTCTTCATACATTTGGATTGGTTATCAGAAAGCACCCCATGAAGAGCATTTCCTGTGTCCTCAGTCCAGGTTATTTCATGCTTAACTACCAATATCATGACCAAGGTTTTTATAGGATCAAAATCTTACCATGAGCCTTAAAAAGGAAAATATTAATATATAGAAGCCAAAAGAATACCATAGAAACAAGTACCAGAATGTTCATTCCATAGACTCCCCAAGCTATTGACTGCCATGGTTTCTTATCCAACACTAACACTCTATCTTGCCTACAGATATCACTTCAAAACTGTTTTTCAGTACATAACTAGAAAATGTGTAGGTCTATAATTTATACATGTATTACTATGAAACCAAAGGAGCTATGTATAACATATGAGGATATACCCTCCCGAAAAACAGAATTATCTTCTGGAGGGCTTCCCCTGCAAAGTGAGTGTTTTAGGAACCCATCTGTATTAGTGTATCAACTGCACTGTTGTGAAAGGGTATGTTAGGCTTAGGCAATTGATTTTGAAGACTATTTCAATGGGTTTGCCCATTTCATGATGGTTGATTCACAAACATACCTGCCCAAACTGCATTGAATGTTTAGCAGGTTTTTACTAAAAATGACATGACTCCCATGCCCCACCCTCCCTATTCACCTGATCTCACCCTGAGTGACATTCCCAGTCCATGAAAACAGTCTTCAAATAGATATGTTTTGCCAATGTGGAAGAGGTGAAACAAAAAAAATGGCAGAAGCACTAAAAGGCATCAAAATCAACAATTTCAAAATTGTTTTCAGCAGTAAGAAAAAAATCTCAATAGATGTATTGCATCTAATGGAGAGTACTTTGAAGTTTAAACATGTAAGAATAAATACACAAATTTTATAAATAAATTATGTTTTGGGGGGGTGCCTCTCATACATAATTCTTAATGAGTAACCAAACCTTCCTTATGAGGACCAGGCCCCTCAGAAGGACCTAAAAGAGTTGGCAAACCCTCAGAGGAGAAATTGACTAATACAGAGTGATGAGGTCTGACCAGCCTCTTAGAGATTACTGAGACCCAGCATGAAAAAAAAAAACAGCAGACTAAACCTCTGACCCCACAGACCAGAAGAAAGAGCCCAAATCCCAGTGAGATAGGCAGACAGGTTAAGGCTACTCTCAGCAGTAACTTTCCTATATGGAATTGTCCACCCACAGTCATAGAACTATTTAAGATCTCCAGAACAGATAAAACTCCAGGGAAAACTGAGTGTGGGGAAATTCAAATTAACTGTGATTAAGTCTACTGTCCTGTGAAAATTAGTCCTCAACCTGAAATCAAATTGACTTGTTAAAAAAAAAAAAAAAAAAGTGTGAGAGCCCTGGCTGGTGGCACAGTGGGTAGGGCACCAGCCTGTGAACCCAAAGGTCGCTGGTTCGATTCCCAGCCAGGGCACATAATCAGGTTGCAAGCCAGGTCTCCAGCCAGGTCCTTAGCTGGAGGCAGGTGAAAGGCAGCCATACATTGGTGTCTCTCTCCCTCTCTGCCTCTTTCCCTTCCTCTCTCTAAAAATAATAAATAAATAAATATATATATAAATATAAATTTATTTTAAAAGAAATAATTTTTAAAAAGAAAGAGAAAGAGAAAATTGTGTATCTCACACACCTGAACTGTTGATTAAGAGTTACACTCCCTAGAAAAACATAGTTTCTCTGGTAAATCAAGGGACCATGTGACTATGCTTAATATGAAAAATTTCAATAAAATATTACTAAAAAAACAAAAAATAAACTTTTGCACTTTTAAGTCCTTCCATTACTTTTTTTTTCCCCTCTGCATAAAAGTTATAATCTAAGTGGGGCTAGGGAGACAAGTTAAACCATAAGTTAGCATATTGGCATGTGCCAAATAAGTCATAAAAATGATAAAAGTTTTATGAGTTTAGGCAGTTGAGAGATCAGTGTGTAGGATTTGCCAAAGAAAACTTCACAGAAAAAAGTTTTTTCAAACAATGAATAAAGACACATTGGTGGTCATAAAATCATTTTAGAGAGTTCTGACCAGAATTTAAAGTGAATAGGATACAGTGGGAGAAAGTATGATAGAGTAGGGGCAGGAAGGATACAATAGGAAATGAAAAGATTATCTCAGTATCACTGAAGGGGATGTCTGGAATTATCCTAATTAAAGTATTTTTTCTTTGACATCTGAAACCTAATTCCCATTAGAAACCCTTAATCAACTGAACTCTATCACTCCTCTTGAATCACTTTTTAGTAATGAATTTATAGCCTTGGTATGCTTTTAGTTCCCTTTGAGATCATTTCCTTCTTCCCTACACCAGCCAGTAATTCTAATAAAGCCAAGTTCACAATCACATAACACACACACATACACAATTCCTTTTGTGCCAGATCTAGATGAAAGTGATGTAGCACCTCCCACCTGCACACACACAATAATTTTTACAATTTCAATCCCTATAGCTCAACCTAAACACCTCCCAAATCCTCCTCTGTGACTTAAAGTGCATTACCCCTTTTGCTTCCAAAATGTAGTTTCTCAGAGAGCTGGTGGAACAGCATTTTGCCTCTCTACAAAGTCTACATCCCAGGTAAAAGGCTGCTGATAGGGTCTGCCCTGTTCCCAAATTGCCTAGTAATTAGAATTCTTCTCAGCAGGCGAGAATGCCATGATTATTGAGGAGATAGGAGGAAATTGGGAGGGTTCCAGAACTTTTTCACTATTGGCTCAACTGGTAGACATAATATTTTTGTCTTTAGCTAGAGGTGATTGTATAAACTCTGAATCAAGAAAAAAAGATTTATTATTAATTTTATGCCTCACAGTAATTATTCTTAAAACACCAAGGAATCAACCAGCAGAGAGAACCCTAGCAGTTTACTCATAATGCCCAGAGGTTGGTTATGTATAGAAAATGAACATCTTGAAAAGAAATATGAAGATATTTCTTAAGAAGAGATCAAAACCAATTAGCACTTTTGTACTGGTTCCTATTATACATGACACTAAGAAAGCATTTCAAATTAAGGAGTTTTGAGAAGCCAATATTGATGTACAGAGATTAGATTCCCTTTGGGTTTGTTTTCTGCCAATTGACCACACACCAAATTGATTCTTGCCATATACATACACAGCCTCAGGTCTGATGTGCTGGACTGTTTCATCTCATCATCCCTGGGCACATCACTCAGCGATTTAATACTCTTCCAGATAAGACAAGTCATGCTCAGCACCAGGGTAATGAAATTTTGGTGGTCATTGCCTCTGCACACATCTTTTTGCTAAAGAATGTGTGGGTTTTAAACAATCACATAAACCTCAACTATTTAAGAAACCATGCTAAAATTCTTAAATTATTTCTTGTAGATACTTTATCTGTGCAATCCCTTTTAGTCTCTTCATCATTTTTATAGATGTAATCAATTATTTCAGTCAAGCTAAGTACACCGCCAACTTTCCAGAATTTCTAGCATGATCTTAACTACAAGCTTAGGGTTTTATTCAGCATAAGCATAAAAGTTATTATATTCTAATTGCTTGTGATTGTTACTACTTGAGATTTATTTTTGTTGGTTATTTCAAGAGACTGTTAAAATGAGTTTAGTGACTTCATTCTGGTTTTCCTGATTGATTCTATTATTAGGACTGTGGAAGCCTGGAGCTTTTTGGCGTTGCTGAACATCTTGAACAATTTTCTAAACAGTTTTGGTTTGGCAAAACCTATTTTGCCAAGAACATTACCCCTTAATTTTTAAAAACCATGTGCATTTTAAGGAAAATGTAACCCATATGTTCCTAATTCCTCAGTACTAAACAAATCAAAATGTTTTGTAAGAATCATTTCATTTCCATGAAGCTTTACGAGCCTTCCTTATAAGACCTTTTAAGTTATTTTCTTTTAAAACAGGAAGTTAGTTTTGCCAAGGATAAAGTTATTTAGACACCAACTGTTTTAAGAAACTCATGAAATAACAACATATTTGATGTTATTCTCAGACATATTTACTGAATGAAATGGCAGCCAAAATTCAAAAACCAAACTATTGAAGAACTAAATCAAACAAACAAATTTAGAATATATGCATGTTTTATGAATTCTCATACATTAAAATACTTGGTTATAGATTTCCAATCTCACAAGAATATGGACTTCAAATGAGTTAGTTGTAAATAGGAGTTTTCTGTTGTACTACAGGACATATTCTAGAATATTATTTGAATATCTTTTTACATGTTGCAAAGTATTATTTTCCAAAGTATTTGAAAATTTTAATTCAATGTATTTTCACTTTAATATCTCTAAGCTCAACAATAAACATGAGTATACTTTCACAAAAGTATACTTTTGCATAAGTACATACATGAATGAATGAGTGAGTGTGTGTGTGTGTACCATCCTAAATCTTCTTGTGGAAACTCAAGAAGCCTCAGTTTCCTTCATTTGCTTCTCAGTGAGAGGTCAAACCACTGGACTCTTACTCATCAAAATCACAGAACTTGGTAGTTATTTTTCCTCTTCCAGATTCACAGGCTGGTGTGTCAGCACAAGTTTGTCACTTTGAGAGAGCAGCACTTGCCCCCAAGACCCACATGGAGGGAATAATTACCAGGCCTGATTCTGCCTGGGTTTCCAGGATATTTTTATATTCTCTTCTTTTAATCTTACTCTCAAATATAAAATAAAAAGAGAAAAAAATAAAATAAAATAAAATAAAAAGAGAAATCAATTTTCCCTATGTTTCAAGAGTGCAAGGACCCACTGCCTCACTTTTCCCAAATTAGATCTCCCTTCAATCCACCCTATTTTGGGTGATCCTGGAGACAAAGACATCTATCTGATCTCATTGGTCATGTTGTTAAAGGTTCCTTGTTTAGTCTCATCTCTCATTGTCACATTACCTGCCTTGTGTATCATTATTCCTACCCATAAACCAGCCTGACACTGTGCACTCAGAGACAACCCAAGAGGTATAGCAGCAAAACTGTTAAAAAGGATAAAATATTCTGATTTGTGAGTATCCATGCAGTTGGTGTCCAATGGTATAAGACAGCAGATGTGTTAGTTAGCTTGATTATGGTCCACAATAATAGGTATATCAAGTCATATTGCACACCTTAAATACACATAACTTTTATTCATCAATTATACCTCACTAAATCTGATGAAAATATGAGAAATTATATCATCTCTCTTTGTTGTATATACAATTTGTTATACATTAATGTGACCATTTATACTATTTTAAAATGTGTAAATGAGAAACACAGAATAGGTAAGCAATTTTTATCTTCTCCAGGACTCAATGTGTTCATCTCTATAGTGATATAAGTGAATGAAATGATTCCTATAATTATTTCCTATACAAACTTTTATGAACCTATTCTTAACACATGAATTCTCCAGAAATCTTGAAAGTAAAGAAGTCATTCAAAGTTGCTATGTGAGGCACACAGTGGTCTTCTTCATGGAATTATTTACTGTTCCAGCCTTAAGTTCCTGCTGCGTGCCAGGGATGTTGTCCTCATGGATTTTAAAGAAGCTTTTATAGATAAGTATCTAAACAGCTATGACAAGGTCTGATTAGGATTTTCATTGATGAGGAGGAAAAGTGGAGGCTAGAAACTCTATGTACTTGACATGAAGATATAAAAACAGGGGTTGGTAATTCTCCTGGGATAGTTGTCAAGGAAGACGCAAAGTTAGGGAAACTATGAACAGAGCTAATCAAAAATAAGATTGAATATCTTTAAAAGAAGTTTAAAATTTCTTAAATTTCAAAAGTAATGTACAAATCTTGAAATTTCACTCACAAAGTATACTTTGTGTCACATTTTTATTTTTTAAAACTATAACTTTTACCAGGTTTAAAATAGTACAAATATACAGTGATTCAATTCCCTTTTTCAAAAATTCCTATCACTTAAGTTTGGATAAGTATTTTTATGTGATATTTTTCTTCTACATTCTCTAAATCTCAGTGTACTACAACTGCAACCAAGAGAGCAAAAGAATAAGGAGGGCCATAAGAAATTTTATTGGAATAAAATTTGAAACTTATAGAATCATGATTTCTCCAGACTTGGAGTACAACCTGATGCTTTGATTACACATCAGTACAGGGACAATGCTAGAGTTGGAGGGGCACCTCAGAAACTTCACAAATTGTAGTAAATTAAAAGCAAGAATGTGACATAATGAGGGCATTTTAAAACTATGACTCATTAATCTAAAAAGAAAAGAAAGGCCAGTCATAATCAAAGTTTTTAAATTGTGAAGAGACTATAAGAAGGACAATCAGATACTAGTTTGCTCTAAGGACTAAAGAAATTAGGAAGTAAATAATACACAATAGATTGCTTGTTTAAAATAGTAAAAAGCAGGTCTATCCATAATTTTCTATTAAGTTAACTTAAAGTTTTCTGAATGTAAAGTATCAACGTTTTTAGATTTAAATCCCAAACAAAAATACATTTTTTCCCATGTGAATCATTATTGATATTTGTTAGAGGCAGATCGATTGACTCTTGTGGGGATGATCCAATGGAAAAATTTAATAAATTATTCTTAACAAAGAAATAATGCTTCTAGGTTATGTAGAATCCACCAACATGTTCCATTGTTCCCAAAATCTTACATGAAGTTGGACATTTTCTTTCATCTGTGGCTTTATATTAGGGCATGGAGGGGGATGAGAGGGCATTCTCTATTAGAAGCAACCAGGGTACAAATAGTCATTTCTTACTCATCTTTATGCATATTTTATTTATTAAAAGAAAGAATGAAAGAACTTGACATATGTATATAAGTATAAATACATGTAAATATTTATATATAAATATAAATTATAGTATAGATAGATAATATAGATATAGATGATACAGATATAGCTAGATACATATATAAATAGATATGAACCATTAACCTAACCAAATTGAACTACAATCATTAGAAAATTTTGTTTGGAAAACAGAAGAGATAATAAATAGCACCAACGAAATTCTGTCTAAACTATTTTTCTATAAATTATCTTGACTGTTTCCTTTTAAAATTTACTTTTATATCATTTAACTTGAAATTCAGCCTCTGGAGAACTTATGTGTTGAGGAAGTTAATGAAGAAAAGGTACATAGAATATACTTTTGGTGAATATATGTGATACCAATAACAATTTTTCTGTGTGATAAAAATATTTTAAACACAAAAAAATTTACTATGATCTACAAAATGGGCCACTTTAGTTTTGAACCTTCCACAGTGATTTTGAAAGGTGAAATTAACTGATTCTAAAAAGCTTTTCATCACTAGGGAAGTATTCAAAGTTACCACAATTAAATAATTATAATTATTCAACTGTATATCTAACATGTTTGGTCAACCTTTTTTTCTTTTATATTAAACTGTGCTGAACCAATACCTACTTTAGCAACAGTTTACCACTACCTCATTCCAATCCTGTAATGAAATCCACCTAAATTCGTGATAACAGTAATAGCACATAATAGGCTTTATTTTGTTTATGGACTGAGAGTAAACAACAAAATTCATGAGAAAGCAAACTGTTTACCCATGTGAGGTGGATGAGCTTTTCCAGAAGAGAAGGATTCAGTGCCCTCCAGGAAGCAATTTAATAAATGGAGCCAGAAATGTGTGTTCATTTCAATGGTCTGAACCAGCAAAGGCATCATCATTAAACAGTTACTTTAGGGCAGTAGGATTCCTTTATCAGGTGCTATGTTAAACTCTGAACATGCATCCAATCCTCCCAAGCAGTAACCACAACATGACAATACTTATTAGACCATTTTGAAATGTAATCATATATTAATAGTGATAATGAAACAAAGCCCTGTTCTAGAAGTCAAGACATCTTAATTTTGTGTGATCTACCATGGGCAAAACAGTTACACACAGCTCATTCATCTGTAAACATGAAAAGTTAAACAAGATGATCTCTAAAATCCATTTCAATTATAAAACAAGCTTATTGTTCATTTTCTTCTCGATGTGCTAACTTATGTTTTCCAAGTTGAATTAAAAACATTTTTCTTTCAGTAATGCCTCTTTCCCTCTCATCCCAAAGACACACATAATTACCACAAATTAAAACAAGATTTTAAGTGCACTATTCTTTGAAAACATATGGAGAAACCAAGACAATGCAAAAGTTTTATGAGTGTGGCAAAATCACTTAGCAAATAATTTCCATGCCCAAATAACATCAGTGTAGGCCAGCCATCTCATTTCTCACTTCCTCTATTTTCCATCCCCAAAATAGATGATTACTTGCTCATTTTTGTAAAGTAGACATTAAAAAGTTTCTTGGACATTAGGGGGAGAAGACAAAATTGAGGTGCAAAGCAAGACTTGATTTTACTGTATTTTTTTTTTTATTGTAAATCTCTTTTCAGGACATGATTGACTCAGCCGTTAAGTATATTGGAAAGAAAGGAGTAAAGAGGAAGATCCTGGACTTAAAATTGAAGCCAGGTTGCCTTAAGTGTGATAAATCCACTGTGATAAATTTTAAGTTATTATTGGGAAAATGGAGGCATATACCATAAGAAAATGAACCATACAAATACAAAAAGCTCATCACTTTTGCTGTCTCTGATATATTTCAGAATTCAGGATTTAATCCCTTAGAATTCCCATATACATCATTCCTAAACATGAGCCATCATGTATTTGTGTCATACAGGCACAGTGAAAATAACAACTCACTCATTGATCTCATTATGTTTAGAGAAAGTTATACTTTACTCTTTGATCATGTACACAATACCCCAAAACATTTAGACTACTATCTCTTTGAATGTAGGACTTCAGCTTTACTTTTTTTGTTCTTCAACACCTACCACTATGCACATAGCAAATAATGAGCACAAATGTGTTGCACAAAATAAAATTTTTGATATGTACTTTAAAGTTGCACCACAATCGAATATTAACAAAACTGATAGAATACCTTTAATTTACTCAGTATTCACTGGTGCCAGGTATTTAACTACTTTACCTTTAATCTATAAAATCACCCTATTAGTCATTACACCATCCCCATTCACTGAAGGGGACATTTCGAAGAAGTTAAATAAATTGTCCACTTATATATTATATATCCAGGAATCTGTAGCCCAGGACTCAACTCCAGTCTGTCTGGCCACAAAGCCTGAACTCTTTTCAACACACATTCTCTCTTTAGTCACTGCTTTAACCACAAGTCATCCAATTTAGATATAACTTTATGAATACTTATGAAAGCATGGAGAAAAATGTGTTTCTGCTTTAGGGCTGGCTAATATCTTCCAAACAGATCTCCAACTAATAATCAGTTTGTCTCATAGCTAAGTTGTTTAGTTTAGTTTTGTTTTACCAAAATGTTTTTAAAAGCTTTTTTGTCAGAGAGAAAGTCTGTCTGAGAAGATATACATACATCAGTACAAAAGAATGAAGTAGAAGGGACATTAGATGTTCTCGGTAACCTCTAAGTTAACCAGGGGAACAATGAAGGGGTGAAGGGGCTGAGAGAAAGGAAGGACAATTATTTCAGTCTTTCCAATTAAATTCAATACTCAAAACTCAAGCTCTTGAGTCAGCGATCTAGTCATCTTCCTTAATTACTTGTTCTTGTCCTAGGACAAGGCCCTTTTCATTGGTGAAAGTGGCCATGGTAATGATCAAACCTTTCAGATTATGACATGGACTCCATCCCACCCCATATTTCAAATACTGGTATTGGGGGAGTTGAAGAATCAAGCTGGGTCCCACAGGATTGCCCAACAAATATATAATTAAAATGTTTTTCAAGGATTATGAAACTGTTCTATATACATAAAAAATTATCTGACAACAAACCTAAGTGGTAAGAATGGAAAAAACTGAGACTGGGCGAGGTGAACATGCCCAAAGTTGTGTAGCTATTTAAGCAAGCTTTATAAAATATTTAACTACATAGATCACTCCTAAGTCCTTTGAGCCAAATTAATTATATCTTCTGGAGAAAAACTAACTTGAATCACTGGTTTTGCTCTTATTATACATATAGTGATCTATATTGATAGTCACTGTTTGTAAGTATTCAGTCATATCATCAAAGGTTGTCAGCTCTTGAAGGCTACAGAATATGATAAAAGCTATGAACAATTTTCCCAAAGAAATTCATATAGCCACCACAGTTTTTTGAGTTTCTGTAGCCTGCCTTGTAGGTTTGGAGGTCCATGTACCCTAGAGACCTTGAGCGCTCAGCTCAAAAGACCTCACACCCTGTTTTATCCTTCTTCCTTATCTTCCACAGGCTGGTGCCTTGTACACTTTAGTTCCTGAAAAATATTCCAACTTCAAAAGAAAAGTACACTTGTTATAAATCTTGATATCTTTACAGTCCAGGAGGCTATAAACATGGGTTACCAGCAAACTTGTTTTTCTTTTTTTTTTTTTATCATATTCTTGAAAACATAAAACACAGAAGAGACAACTGTAATGTGTGCCCTCTGAGCCTTGACTTCAGTGAGCACTTTGGGAGTAAATACTTCTTTAGTGGCCTGCTTTTGTCTCACATCAAAAGCACAGATAGGCTATGGAAGGTCCACATTATGTCCATGTTTATTGTTTCATATTATAAATATTTAGGTGCCAAAGTGAACATTAGCATTCTTTCTGGAAAGAAAAGGCTTCATTCTTGAATAGTATTTACATTTTAAAATAACTTGGCAGACCAAAAGTTGAGACTTTCAAAAAATATACTTCTTTGGTGAAAGCTAGATTTGAATGATAAGATTTTATTCTTGGTATAAAATGACTATATGATTATTTCACTTTGTATTTTCTCCTAAAAAGATTTTTTCTTTTTTATTATATTTTATTGTTTATGCTATTATTTTTGTCCCAATTTTCCCCCTTTTCCCACCTCCAACCAGACCCCCATTCCCTCAGGCAATCCCACACCATTGTGTATGTCCATGGGTCATGCATGTATATTCTTTGGCTAATCCTTTTACCTTTTTTTATCTGACAGCTGTCAGTCTGTCTTTTTTTTTTTTACTTTAATTTTATTTTATTGTTGTTATACTACATTTATCCCATTTTCCCCCACCTCTCTCCCCTGCCTTACCCTCCCCAATCCCACTTCCACAGTCAATCCCACATGTTGTCTATATGTCCATCAGTCATCCATGCTAGTTCCTTGACTAAACTGTTGCCCTTCTTTGCCTCTTTCTCCTCTCCCCACTCCCCCTCCCTTCTGCACACTGAAAGTCTGTTCCTTGTATTCATGTCTCTGATTCTGTTTTGCTTGTTTTGTTCATTAGTCTCTTGTATTGGGTGAGATCATGTGGTACTTGTCTTTCACTGACTGGCTTATTTCACTAAGCATAATACTTTCCAGTTCCACCCATGTTGTTACAAAAGGTAGGAATTTCTGCTTTCTTTCTGCTGTGTAGTATTCCATTGTGTAAATATACCATTCATCCATCATTCTGTTCTTTCTATCTGTGCCTCTGTTTCTGTCTTGCTTGTTCATTTAATTTGTTCAACATGTTTTACATATAAGTGAGATTATATGATATTTACATTTCATTGGCTGGCTTATTTCACTTAGCATAATAGTCTCCACATCTACCCATGCTGCTGAAAAAGTTAAGACCTTTTTATTTTAACTATTATGTAGTATTCCATTGTGTAAATGTATCACTGCTTTTTTATTCACTCATCTACTGATAGGTACTTAGGCTGTTTCCAGATCTTGGTTATTATAAATATCACTGCTATCTCCTAAAAAGTTTTAAAATATATACATTACCTTTATTGTGGAATCTGAAAAAAATATTAATTCCAATCTTCTCCTCCATCCCTTTTGCCTAATTCTGAACTTCATACATTTTTGCAGGGGTTTTAGGACAGTTTTTGGGGAGTTTTTTTGTTTGTTTGTTTTGTTTTGTTTGTCTCAAAACTCCCTGATCAAGCCAGTAGGTATTGATTGACATTAGCTATTTTCCTAATGATTAAATTTGATCGTATCATTTACTTGCTTTATTATTTCCCTTGGCTCCTATTCTTACAGAATTGGATGCAAATTTCTTATTTGAACTCTGATCTAATCTAATAGTTTTATCTTAGTGTTTCTTTTTTACTTCTTTTTAAAGTCTTGTTCATTTCAAGTCACCAACACACTTTTAAATTCTATTTATACTAAAATTTTCACCATTTTCTAAGCACATTAAGGCCTGGCACAGTAATAAACATGCTGTCTCTCCTGGAATGTACTTTCTCACCTTTACCAACTGGAAACACCTACTCATCTTTTAAGACTCAGCTCAATTTATCTCTCCTAAGAAGTCATTCATGAACTCTTCATCTAGTTATTCTACACTTTTCATTTCAATTCTCTTTTCTTTCAGCTCTATTGAAGCTGGTGCTATTGAAAGTTTTATCTGTCTCTCCAATAAGACTGTGAGGTACTGAAGGACAAAACAATATTTCATTACCTGTATACACCCAGTACCAGGTCAATGATTGACATAACTCTGTAGTTCAAAAATTATTTGATGGGAATGCAGGCTGGTGCAGCCACTGTGGAAAACAGTATGGGATTTCCTTAAAAAACTAAAAATGGAACTGCCTTTTGATCCAGCAATTCCACTACTTGGACTATACCTAAAGAATCCTGAAACACCAGTTCATAAAAACCTATGTACACCTATGTTTATAGCAGCACTATTTATAATAGCCAAATGCTGGAAACAGCCTAAGTGCCCATCAGTGGATGATTGGATCAAAAAACTTTGGTACATCTACACAATGGGATATTATACAGCAGAAAGAGAGAAGGAACTTCTACCCTTTGCAACAACATGGATGGAACTGGAGAGTATTATGCTTAGTGAAATAAGCCAGTCAGTGAAGGACAAATACAATATGATCTCACCAATTACAGGACAATAATGAACAAAATGAACAACAAGCAAAACAGAACCAAATATATGAATACAGTGAATAGGCCTTCAGTGGTCAGGGGGAAGGGGGTTGTGTGGAGTGGGGAGGCAGAGGCAAGGAAGGGGAACAGTTTAGACAAGAACCTAGTATAAAGGAACCATGGACATGGAGAACAGGTGGGATTGACTTTGGGGGGAATGGGTGAGTGGGGAGGGGGACAGAGGGGAGCAAAAAGGGAATGGATGTAATACAACAACAAAATTTTAAAAAAAGAAAAGTTAAAAAAAATTATTTGAGTAAAGAAAAAATTGTTTGAATAATCAATGAATAATATAGTGGAGTGGATGTGAATATAATTTTTCCTCTATTACTAATCAATATGTAAATTGGAAGTAAATAAATTGGATTAGAAAGATTCTTACATTTAAAAATCAATATTCCTGAGATATTTAAATATGTGAAATAAGAAAGCATAAAGATAAAGCTAAATTTAATTAAACTTTGTAATATTCAGATAAGGATGAAATATTATCATATTTTTAATTTCCTGGGTTTTTGCTTTTTCAAGTAGGAAAAGGACATTTCAGGAAAGTAGCTTGAACTTTCAAAATCTTAAGAACATTTTAAAATCAAAATATACAAAAGGTAGGAGAGAAACTATGATAGCAATTTAGAAACAATTAAAAGAATAGAACTTCCCTTAATCCATTAATTTTAAGAGGCAACCGTGATCAGCTCTTACAGGAATGTGTCCTTCCTATTACTGGTACATTCTTGGAAATTGACATTTACCATAAAATATTTTTCCAAAAATATAAATGTCTTACAAAAGTAATGTTGAATATATTTAGGCCTGTTCACTTTCTTTTTGCTCCTAGAATTAGCTTCTTAATCAGTACTCTGTGCCTGGTTTACACTTCCTTCCTCCTGATGTAAACTGGATCCTAGCCTAACTAATAAGTCTGTTGGATTCAGAACTTTGTGATCTAAGAGGATAACAATATGTCTCTGAAAGTAATAATCAGAAAAATATACTGTTCACAATAACCTAGAACATAAAAATACTTCTACATATGTTCCCTTCACATTTTAGAAAAGAAATTAAAATACTGTGAAAATTAAGTTGAATACAGTATTGCAAAAAACAAAAAACGAAAAACATTTTGTTTCCGCTGTTCTACCTTAATAGAGCTTTGACCTGCACTCCCTTCTTCATAATACCACAGGATGCCTTAAGTCTATTGAGGATTTCTGCATTTTCTTACATGTCCAGGATAGCCTCTGATTCTCCACAGTGCAAATAGTGCTGCCCTCCTCACATGTCAACCTTTACTACCCTATCACTTTTCCTCATTCCCCACATGTATCCAGTGGAGCCCTGCTGCTAGCCCATCTGGTGACTTTGTGTAAGTGAGGCAAAAGACAAATGTCAAGGCACTTTATTTCATGTGCTAAAAAATTTTGCAATAAATATGATAGATGATAAATCAACAAATAAATAGATGATAGATAAATATTATAACTATGAGGTAAATGACTCCTCCCAAATCATTCCATCTGTATAACTATGAGCAGTACCTCAACAAACACACACACATGACCACACATGCACAGAGAGTATGCTATGAAAACCACTAGCTTTCAAATATCAATGAATCTCTGTTAGAATTTCAAAAGGAAATGTATTTATGAACATTCCTGAAATCATAACATTCAAACTACCCCATAACATCTAGAACACATTCCATGTGTTCCATGTGTCTGTCAGCTGCTGAATGAAAGAAAGCATATTGTCAGTTCTGGAAGTCTCTTTCCCATCAGCTAAGAAGGTAATGCAGAGAGGAATTGGACTGATAGGAAGCACTTCTGGTATCTCTTTAGAAATCCCTGAGAGAAAGAGAGCCTGGGTAGTCCACTCTCCAGTAAAAAGTACTTATAACCTAAGGCTTTTTTGGAACCTTCATGAAAGTGGTATTTCAGTATGTAGGTTCTAGTATCTGGTCTAGGGAGTTTATGGTTGGTCCTAGAATAAATCTAAATGAAGGTTGGGCATTATGCTCAACTATAATCGGACTGAGGATTAGAAGATATTAGGTAAATATATGTGAAAATTTATCCTGAAAGAGGAGTTTCTAAGGTAAAGAGTAATGGAAAATATAATGAAGAAGACATGTAATACTTATTGCTATATTATATACATATACTAAAGAACAAGTTTAGAAATTCATTGACAACTATTGAGATAATGGTTGAATATTAATAATTATACAAATAGGTATGACAACTGAAGCAGCCAGCACATAATTATAAAGAACAATTTTATTCATTCATTCATTCATCATTCATTCAAAAAATACTTGTTGTGTATCTGTCATGTGCCAAGCACACATTCCGGGTATTAAGGATATAACAGTGAATAAAGAAAAACATCCATCAGAGGTATATATTCCTATTTGAGAAGACATACAATTAAACAAACAAAAATATATAATACATTACTCAAAATTTCAGAAGATTATAGTGTTATGAAGTGCTTTTCAAAGTGATCAGGAAAGATCTCACTAAGGGGTCAGTTTCAACAGGGACCTTAACAAAATGATTAAACAAGCTACCAAAAATCTAAGATTCTATTCCAGACAGAAGAAAGAACCATAACTGCAAAAGTCCTAAGCAGGGATAATGGTTTGGTGCCTGTAAGAAGCATCAGGGAATGCCATGTGAGCCTGAGAAGGAATGAACTCCAGGAGGAAGTCGAAGGCCAGGTTATGTACACTTTGAAGGCCAGGCAAGGACTTCAATTTTCATCCTAATTCAGATAAAAAAAATTTTTTTTAAATTAAAATGAAAGTTAAAAAACAGACTTCCACCCTAGTTGGTAGCTCAGTAGATAGGCTCCGGCCTGCAAACTCAAATGTCACTGGTTTGATTCCCAGTCAGCACACATAACCAGGTTTCAAGCCAAGTCTCCAGCCAAGTCCCCAGCTGGAGGCAGGTGAAAGACAGCCATACATTGATGTTTTTCTCCCTTTCTTCCTCCCTCCCTACCCTGAAAATAATGAATAAAATCTTAAACAAACAAACAAACAAAAAACAGCCTTCCCCTAAAAAACCACTGTAGGCTTGTAGACAGATAAATGGTATAATTGTTATTTTTTTTAATATTACTCTGGCTGATGCATGCTAAATGCATTTCAGGAGAGCAAGGGTAAAAACAGAAAATTGTCATGTGGTAGCTTCACTAGAGCAAGTAAAAAGCTCCAGACAACAAAACTAAGTGATCAACCTCCCCACCCCCAATCAGAAAATAAGCCTATGGGGTCAAATCAATGACACAAAAAGGCTGAGTGTAATCAGCAGCGATGAGGAAGAAAACAGAGAAAAACAATATTTCTAAGAGCTGGGTAACCCAACATTTGCTAAGTATTCCCTCCCCCACTTCCCCAAAAGGAAAGGACCCAACATGGAGTAGAGGACTGACTACTAGATCCAAGTGTGATTTGCAGGCTCCAATTTACATGTGAACCCAGGACAATGACAGAAAGTATCAAAGTAACAAAAATTTCTGGGCCCACAGGACAATAAAAAATACCAGGCTAATAAGGGAGCCCTGAACTGAGGTAAAACTTGTTGGAACAAACATAACTTTATTAGGTTAGAAACTAAGGATATAATGAAAAGGAAAAGAACAAACAAAACAGAAACAAACTCATAGATACGGAGAACATTTTGATGTTTGACAGATGGGAGGGTGGCTAGGGAGATGAGTGAAAAGAAGAGAGGATTAAGAAGTGGAGATTGCTACTTACAAAATAGTATAAGGGATATAAATTACAGCACAAGGAATAAATATAGTCAACAATATTATAACATGTATGATGTCAGATGGGTACAGGACTTATTGGGAAATCACTTCACAAGTTATATAAATGTCTAACTACTATGTTGTATAACCTTAACAAATATAACAAATATTGTATGTCAACTATAATTGAAAATAAAAATTATTTTTTAAAAAAGAATAGATTTATGCCAGCCTGCGAACCCAAAGGTCGCTGGTTAGATTCCCAGCCAGGGCAACATAATCAGGTTGCAAGCCAGGTCTCCAGCCAGCTCTGTAGCTGGAGGCAGGTGAAAAGCAACCGTACATTGCTATCTCTATCTCTATCGCTGTCTCTGCCTCTCTCCCTTCCCCTCTCTCTGAAAAATAAATAAAATCTTTAAAAAAAAGAAAGAATAGATTTAGATACTAATGGTGGAGGGAAAAAAAGATATCAGAAAATACCAGAAAGGTGGCTATACTGAAAGAACATATTTTTAATACTCTGTGCCAAAAGGATACAAAAGAAAAGAGAGGGACCTCTATGGTCTCAATACTAGAAAGTCTATCTAGCTCACTTCTACCTCCTACACAGAAATCTCTTCTTAAAATATAGAAAATCCCTAACCCCAGATTAAATAAATGCATAAAATAAATGATAATGAATAAAGAAATACATAAATAGCATATAAATAATGAAGACTAACCAGAAAATGTGGTCACAAAGCAGTCTTCATATTTTATGTTTGGTTACATATTTTATATTAGTGTAACCTAATTTTATGAAGCAAATAAAATAATTAAATGACAAAAGCTATAAAAACAACAGAAATCATAATTTTAAAAACTCAGAAATGTAGTCAGAAGAGGAGAGCTGAAAGAGCACATAAAAGTAGGTAAAAAGAAATGTAAATAGACTCAATTGAAAGTGACATAAGAGTAAGTAGACAGTACATGAAGCAATGTTAGAAAAACAAGATAACAAAAGAAAAAGAAACAAAAATAAAGAAATTAAAAATAAGTTGCAAGATAGACATAAATAAAAGCTAATACAAGTATAGAGTCCTTTATAAAGAAAATCAAAACAATAGAATGAAAAAGTACTAAAACCTATAATTCAAAAACATTCTGAAAATAAAAAATTTAAATCCATATGTTGAAATGCTACAACATGTACCTAGGAACTAACCCAAAATAAATGGACCTGATCATATTTTAATACAAAATAAGTTACTAGAAACATATATGATATGATGTACACTATTTAACTTAAAATTTCTTACAATATCTAGAAGCTAATTTGTCTAAATGAACCAAAGCCTTAAAATTTGGTCCTGTTCAAAAAATAATTCCCTTGTCATCATCTAACTTAACAAAATAATCAGGAAGTCTATCATAGTGATAATAATGGCATATCTGGTGATCTGAACATCTATATATACATATCTTTAATGAAAATTGCAGTAAAGTCGATTATTATTTACATGGTATCATATGATGGTGGGGGTAAAAAGTAATTATTAAAGTGGTTGAGAACCACTTACTTTTGTGTAACTTTTTCAATTTGTAAATAAGAAAATAAGATTTAAGAAATATAAATAATTTGCCCAAGATAATACAGTTAGACTGTACAAGGTTTCAAATAATAGTTTAGTCTCTGACTCTTGAGTCCATATACCATGCATATGAGTAAAGTTATTTATTTTATTTAAGATTAAATATCATAATGTGGGAAATTAGAAAATCATAATTATTTATGACATATCTTTAGCCCTTATGTATAAGTAATACAGCACTCTAATGTAAAACAAAATTTTTTAAAAAGTCAGTCATTGCCACAAAGAATGTTCTTACACTGTATATGGGTTCAGCAAAATCTACCTGTCCTCTTTCTGGTCTCACAGCTACCTTATAGTTAGGTGTGAACAAATGACTGATTTTATGTCAATGCAGTGTAGTAGAAATGATTTGTACTACTTCTAAGCTGAGATATAAAAATAACCCACTCTAAGAAGTGAAGGTTTATCTGATACTGCATTAGCTTAAACTAAATAGAAATTTCTATCAGAGTGGGTAGTAACAGAAAACAAAACCTGTGGTATTGGCAGAAGAAAACTAGGAAACTAATATCAGAGGGTGGAATATGAATTCTCAAGTTAGACAAAATAATCAGAATAATCAGTAATAGTGATGCTGATGATATCTTGCTCCCAAGATATCATCCCACCTTACTGGCCTGGTACCTCTAGCAAAAGGGACTGAAAAACAAAATTATATAAGCATGCATTAGATGCCACTAACTTTATTTAGCAAGCTATTAGAAAAAAATGGCCGCAAGAAATATTCACTATACACATACAAATGAAAGGGAATAGAATTTTTAATCTTTGAAAACTTGGAAATGATTTTCTCAAACATTAGAGAATGAGTTTTTTCATTGAATAATTGCAGATCTTAAGATACAGCTATGTGACAAAGTTCATGCTGAGCCAGGCCTTCAACACAAGGCTTAAGGCCAATGTCATTGAGTTGAGAAAGAAAAGAAATGGTGATGAAAAGGAAAAGAAATAAATCAAATTTAAGAATTCTATCAAAGAAAGAATTATAGGTGTGGCTACTGGCATAGGGAACTGACTGCAAGCAAAGAGATGAAAGTCTTAATTTTAAAGAAATTATATTGCCAAAACAACTATGAGTTAAGACTTCCAATCTTTGGCTGAACATTAAAACAATCATAAGCTACTCAACACATTCAAGCAGGAAGTAAGCAGCAAAAACTCTAGAGTCCTCAACTACCACTACAAATATGACCCTGCCATATAAGGGGACAAGCGCGAACCTTCCCGATGGCAGAACCATAGGCCACAGAGAACAATGGACAAGGACATTCCTCCCCAACAGCAAAATCAAGTTCTAATCAAAGACCTTTCCATCACTGCCAGGATTTCATAACAATTGTTCAATATACACAAATGGGATACTTATCACAGTTATTCTATCCTTATTACACCATACATGTTGGCTTTAGTGGGGGGAGATAAAACTTGCAAGTAATGCAGCCATATATTAAATAACTGGCCATCTTTCCATATTTAAATAATGCATGAATTTTTCATAAACACATACAGTTGATCCCTTGAATAACATGGTGTAAGGGGTACCAAACCCCTGCACAATAGAAAACCTGGATATAATTTTTGATTCCTCCAAAACATATTATCCCTCACATTCAAAGGGGGATTGGTTCCAGGACCCCTGCAGATATCCAAACTTGATTCTCAAGTGCCTTCTATAAAATGCATATAGTTGGCCCTTCATATCCATGGCCTCCTAACTGGGGATCAGAAATAGTACAGGTATTTATTGAAAAAAAAAAGTATATAAATGGACCCATGCTATTCAAACTCATGTTGTTCAAGGGTCAATTGTATAAATATATACATATATTTCTAAAATGTATCTTATATTCAACTTATTTTCAAATAGGCAGTCAACAATTTTAGTTTTTCAACACTCTATCTAAATGATTTCTAATATCAGAAATGTCTAAGTCGATTCTACAAATCTTTCACATCATTTTTAGTGTAAGCATTTACAACCAAAGTGTTCATTAAACTACTTAGGCTATGTGGCTCTTCTCTGCCTATATCCTCTTTACCTACCAATAATATTTACCTTAGGACTTCCTGCTGCCACTACCTCTGAATTATCTTAATTCCCAGGTCCCACAACATGATATAAGAGTAAGGAGCCTGTACCTAAGGAAGTAACCCAGTCTTACTTTAGCTTCCCTACGCGGCAGATCCTGAAACACCAATTTGAGTCCCCATAGTCTATGTGGAAGGTGATCCTAGGAAACACTGGTAGCATAATCATGAAGTGAGATCAGAAGGGGAAGAAAGTCAATAAAATGTTTTATCAAGCAAGTTGCCATTAGAGTGACTTCAGCTTTATGGCCCCAGGAACGTGCACCTTACTGCCATCCTGAGTACTGGATGAGAGAACTCCTCCAGGTCTGTGGTTGAGCTCTGCCCCTTGATGGTGTTAGTCCCAGCACTCCAGGACTGTTGCAGGCCCAGGCAGAGCAGGCTCCATTGGCCAAAGTCCTCAGGCAAGGGAAGTGGTTATAAACAGTTGGAAATTAAGCCAGATTATACAGAACTGGAGGACCAAGGTGATGGTAACATCATCTATACTTAGGAAAAAGTTCTGTTATGAGTTGTTTTGGAGACTGGATGTTGAGTCTATTCTAGATATAAAGCATGAAGCTTATTTGCTAATATTTTTGTAGTGAGAAATTATTCTTCTTTTCATCTAAATCTTGAAAAGCCAAGACTGCTGGGAATAAACCCTAAATAGAAGTTTAACTGATACTAACTCCTGAATACTACCAGGAATATGGATGGAAAAGGAGTTTAAACTCTGCTGCTTCTAACTATGGTTCTTTCCCTGTCAAATTCCACAGTGAATAGAGCAATTGTTGAACATTTAGCTGGAGTGACTGTAAGCCACTAAATTTGTGGAGTACTTTTGTCCCTGAAGCATGGGTAACAGCCTTTCCATTTGCCCCTCCAGACACACTGCCCACCCTCCTCTGGCACAGGAAGTCAGCCTGTAAAGACATTGTCAATTAGCTATCTTGCCTGCTGGCTTTTGCTTGAGCTCAATCATTAATGAGACCTGGCAGGAGATTAGAGGGAGGAAGGAGAGTGGGAACAGGGTATTTCTAATCCCCTAACCCCCTCCCTGTGAGGTCACTTGGAACAGCAGTTTTCCCATGAAGATAGTGACTCTTCTCAAGGTGGCCTGGTCCATAAGACTCTCTCCTCCCAGGTAATTTACCCCTTTGGACTTTGGGGTGGAAATAGATCCATATTACTAGTCATGGGGTACCTCCCCTTGATAGCTTTCCTTTAACCACCTACATTTTTGTAAGTAGCTCCTTTATTAAATGCTCTTTGAATTGTTCTATTGAAATGAACCATCTATTTCATTTCCTGCTGATACCTTATTTTAGCAATACTGTCTGTTTTAGTTTTTCTAACAATTAAATGTCACAATGTTAAGAGAGCATTCTTCCTGAACCACTGTGGTTTCCACTACATTCAACCCTGCCAAAATCAGGGTGGAGGATGAAAGATCGAAGTTCCACTGTCATCCCAAATTTATATCCTCAAACAATAATGGCTTTATGTGTCAGAAAGTACTAGTACATCCAAATTACAAATGTGGTGCTCCATTGCCCAACCCCACCCTATTCTTAAAATGCAGTACTCATTTTCTCAGTACTTCACAGATAGTGAAATCTTTAATATTATTTCTTCTTTCTCACATTAAGTCCCTACACTCAACCCCATGTTGAATTTCTGTTTGTTTAATATGTTGAAAGGACAACCTCCATAAAAATAATATTTATTCAGAATTAATTTCAAATACTGGCTCTTGGTAGGAGATGAGGGGCTGGTATACTTCTAGTATGTTATAAAATAATTCATTGTGTCAAGATAAAGGGGAAAGCAGATCATTTACTTACTTGGGACCAAGGAAAACTTGTTTAATCTCACACTTACGTGTTTAATGACATCACCTGAAGAAAATTATGAAAGGATCTCTAGTAAACACATTAAATGTCAAAAAGGAGAGAAACTAGTAAATTACAGATTATCATCTATGGAATATGTTCAGAAGCACCATTTAACAAGCCTATATTTAAAATTATTAAACATGAAAGTAATTTTATCATTGCAGTTAATATATGTTTTATGTAAATTTGACTTACCAAATCATCTTATAGAATTCCAACCCAAGTGAGACCCAAGTTTGTTAGAAACCAATAAACATTTTCTGCCCCTTAAAATTACTGTTTTGTTTTTCTCTTGTTGGCAAGAGAAATCCTAATATTTATATAGTTCCACAATTTAAAATCTTTGTCACCAACACTGGTAGTTCTTAATCATTTAACAGTTCTCTGGAAATTGCAAGTCAGTAAAAAACATTGTCCGTATAGTATGGACATAGGTCCATAAGAGGTCTGTCCTGAAAGTATCAAGCCAATGTCAATATAATTAAAAGTTTGTGCAGCTGATACCTTCAGGACGGACTTTGTATGGACACTATGACATTGAATTTTGGAGGATTCATTGATAACCTAAAATCTATACAAGGGTGCATAATGCCTATAAATCTATAGGTTAGTTCTCACAATACTTATGTGAGATACATGTTATTTCCATTTTTCAAATGAGAAAATTAAGGTACAAAGAAGTTAAATGACTTCTCAAGTCAGGCAGCAGAGTTTGAAGTTAAACTCAGGCCTTTTGTCACTATGCCCATTGTTTCCCCTCTGACCTATGAATGCCTCCTGCTTTTGTCAATGGGTATAATCACTATATTTCACTATAAAGTATTCTATGTAATTAAAGTCAAAGTTATTTAACAAGAGTCCCAGGATATCTAAAGTGTTATGAATAAACTGAAGCTATAAATTCTAATTTTTATATCATAGCTCCATTTTATTTTCAGATTTAGTGAAATTTCTGCTTTATCAAATCTATTCACTCAAAATCACTCCCAGTTTATCTCATGGTGTTATACAAAGATATGGCTCATTATTTAAAGAGATTTTCCTTTCCTCTGTTTCTCTCAGCACCCATTCCCAGCCTTGTACTCTGGACCCACTATTTTGTCCTGTTCATACTCAAGTCTTTTGTGGAAGAGAATGACAAGGACACTTGATTACTCAAAAGGAGAGCTGGTTGTAATTTTGCCACCGGGCAGGTAAATTACCTTAAGTAAACTACATATACACTGTAACAATTTCATCATCTGAAAATGAAGATGCTATGACCCACATCTACATCATAAGGTTTTAGAAAGTATTCAATAAGATAATATTGCCTGAGAAAGTGATTCAGAAATTTTAAAATCACCATACATTTTTAAGTTGTTATTAGTGTCAGAAAAGATGTGTTAAAGCAGCACCAATGTGAGAGATAATAATGATGGCTGGACATCTGCAGTGAGTAATTTAGTGTATATATAATCTTACTGGTTTTACTTATGAAAAATTTAGTATCTATTATTTAATACATGATGCTGACCACACTGGGATAACTTATCCAGTCAAATTTGTAGAGGAGCTGATGTTTTAATTCCTACATTGAACATTACCCAACAAGTGAGTTATTTAATACATTCGGTAACCTTTCATGGTGCAATTATTTACCTACTTAAATTCTACAGTGAATTTACTGCAATCATTTCAGTGACTTTTGTAATATTTCAGGATTCAGTTCTTTTAAGGTACAAATCTGTAGAAATGAAATATCTCTGAATAAAACAACTGAGGATATAAATTTCAAACTTCAATCATGATATTCAATTTTTTTTAATTTATAGCTTCTGAAATGATGAATTTATATCTTGAGCTCCTCCTATGCAATGCAGTAGCCAAATTCAGGGTTAATCAGTCAGTGTGGTATTTTCTCAGCCTATGACTAGCATGAAGGTTTTCTCCACTCATTAGCCTAGGGATGGTATCTTGGTTTCTGCAAGTTAACTTAGTGCCACAGCAGCAGTAGGAATGGAAGACTGTCTGACTCTCAACTGTCTTCTTTTTCCATGGTCGGATGGTAAAACATTCAGATTTTACCTTATTTCTGGCCATTGGCAAATCACTTTCTATCCTCAAAGTCTCTATTAAGAGGCTTCATCAAGTCCATTAGCATTATGTCCTCTACCTATGCACCCCTTTTAACATGGAAAGAATATTATGGAAATGTAAGATGTTGGTATATAAAGTTTAGAAAAGATCTCTACCCTAAATATGTTTACAGTCCTAACAATATTTTTAATATTTTAATGCTTTTCTCATAGTGACCACATCAAGTTTTAGCTACTTATATATGAACTTTGGATTCAGATGGTCTGGGTCAAACTGAAGCTTGTAAAATTTTTTATTTTTACCTTGGATACCTCATCTCTACAACAACCTTCATAGGGTTGTTGCAAAGATTAAAGTTGATAATAGATGTAAAAATAATTTCAATATTCTCTGGTGTATAATAATCTTTCAACAAGTGATATCCATTATTAGCATCATTATTGTATTTCCTCCTCTCCAGTCTCTTCTTCAACTTGTCTCATGCATAGAGACTCTGATGAAAAGGCAGTAGGGCTAACAACATTCAGTTAAATAGGATAAAACAGATGTTAGTCAGAAGACATTTTTACAAGTTCCTACATGTTTTCCTCCAGCCAGTCATGTTTGCCTATGATGGAGCAGCACTCCTTATTGTAATGCAGAAACTTTCCCCAAATGCCTAAAAGATGTCCTTTCAATGTAAACACATAAAGTTAATATTTGGATCCAGCCATTCATATTTATTTAGTTTCATATACATAAACTAGGATTGGATATTTCAAATAAGGAAAGAGATCAGTATAAATTTTGTCAGCTTTTATCTTTCCTTTCCTGAAAGAATCTAATTTTAAATCCAAAGAGTCAGTTCTTCCATAGCATTATAGTAAAAAACCTCAAAAGATTAAATGAATGCAGAATCACCTCATGGGTAACCAGCCTGGTAAGTTAATTACAGGATTCTTTGTTGCTCTTTTTTTTTTTTTTATTGTGGGTGAGTTCTTGATGCAATATTTTTGGTTAATTGAAGATTTTCTGTAAAACTATGCAAGATAGCCTGCAAATAGTCCATTTATGTATGTAATAGAAATGGTTGTAATATATCATTAAGACACTCTAGGGCATGTTTTATTGGTTCATTAATATAGTACATGCCTTAGGTGTATTCAACCACTCGGGGCCTATATTAATGGACCAATAAAATGTACCCATGAGTACCTTAATGCTACCCTAATATGGCTAAGTTTAAATTAATTTTTTCAGGTTTATCTTCTTAAAAATAATTTTTTCCTACTTGGAAAGATATTTTTATATGGGAAAATGTTCACAGCGACAATAAAAAGAAACATGCTAATAAAAATATTTTTATTTCATTAATTTTTTAAAATATATCTTTTTAGATGGTTCTGTTTCTAATCTTCTGCTTCAGTGTCTCCCCACCCCTGCCATGGAAATCAATAATCTTGCAGCTATAAGCAGGAAAATAAGAACTATTTATGTTTAGAAGTAATAGGTCAATGAACCAGCATATTCAATGTCTACCTATAAAACCCCTATAACCTTTCAATATTCCACCTGCTCAGAATATTTGGTATACCTGGCTTTAAAGACAACCTCCTTCAACTACCTCTTGTCACTTGTGTAATCAAAGAAACATGTTTCGTATCACAAGTAAAATATTTCTTCTAATCATCTATATTTTACTTCTATCTTGGCTTTTCAGAAGTTCTTAAAGTTTACCTTGGATCATTAAAGAATCTTTTTTGCTAACAGAAAGTCCAGGAAATGCAGAAAGTTCCAAACAAGATGATGCCAAAGAGGCACATACCAAGATACCTCATAATTAAATTGCAAAAGGTTAAAGACAAAGAGACCATCTAAAACACAGCAAGAGAAATGCAGTTACCTACATGGAAGCTCCCATAAAAGTGTCAGCTGATTTCTCAACAGAAACTTTGCAGGCCAGAAGGGATTAGCAAAAAATATACAAAGTGATGAGAAGCAAGTACCTACAACCAAGATTACTCTACCCAGCAAAGCTATCATTTAGAACTGAAGGGCAAATGGAGAGCTTCAAAGATAAGAGAAAGCTAAAGGAGTTCCTCGCCGCCTTTAACATTATAAAAAATGTTAAAGGGTCTTCTTTAAGAAGAAAAGATCCCTGACCAGTATGGTTCAGTCGGTTGGGCATTGTCCTGCTGAGCAAAAGGTCACTGGTTCAACTCCTAGTCAGGGCACAGTCTTGGGTTGTAGGTTCAATTCCTAGTAAAGACACACGCAAGAAGCAACCAATTGATGTTTCTCTCTCACATTGCTGTTTTCCTTGCTTTGTCCTTCCTTTTCCCTCTCTCTAAAAACAAAATAAAATATTTTTAAAATAAAAATGATAAAAATATGAACAATAAAGTGGCAATAAATATATATCTATCAATAATTGAATCTAAAAAATAAAATTAAAAAGAACAGAAATAAATTCATAGATACAAAGAACATTTTGATGGTTGCCAGATGGAAGAGAGGTTGGAGGGATGGAAGAAAAAAAAAGGACTAAGAAGTACAAATTAATAATTACAGAATAGTCATGGGGTTGTAAAATACAGCATGGGGAATATAGTCAATAATATTATAATAACTATGCATGGTATCAGATAGGTATAAAGTTTATCAGGATGATCAGTTAGCAGCATATAAATTTAGGTGTACTCACTAAGGAGTACACCTAAACCTAATATAACATTGTGTGTTAACTTTAATTAAAAGATAAAAATGGTTTAAAAAATAAATAAATATGTTATCACAATATGCAAGGGAGAGAAAGGAATAAAAATATACCTGAATAGCTGAAGAAATGAGAAAATTAAATAAATATTTGGTCCACTTGATTTGCTTAATAGAGAAAATTTTTTTCAAGGTGATATTGCATAAACCTCACATGCTTCTGAGTAGGAATAAAATACTCTCACCACTCTTATTCCACATTGTACAGCAAATCCTAGCCAGATCAATCAGACAGAGAAAGAAATAAAAAGCATCCAAATTGGGAATTAAGAACTAAAATGAACCTAACCACAAAGCTGCAAGAACTAGAGGAGCAACAACAAACAAAGCCCAGAGCAAGTAGAAGGAAGGAAATCATCAAGATCAGAGCAGAACTAAATAACTCAGAGATTCAAACTACAATTCGAAGAATCAACATGTCCAGGAGCTGGTTCTTTGAAAAAATAAACAAAATTGATAAGCCCTTATCCAGACTCATCAAGAAAAAGAGAGAGAGGACCCAAATAAACAGAATCAGAACTGAAAGAGGGGAAATCACAACTGATACCTCAGAAATACAAAAGTTTGTAAGAAATTACTACAAACAACTCTATGACAAAAAATATGACAACCTGGATGAAATGGACACATTTCTGGAAAGGTATAATCTACCAAAACTGAACCCAGAAGAAGCAGAAAGCCTGAATAGGCCAATAACAACTAGTGAAATTCAAGAAGTCATCCAAAATCTCCCAAAGCACAAAAGCCCTGGACCAGATGACTACACAGGTGAATTTTACCAAACATTTCAAGAAGAACTAACTCCTATCCTCCTCAAACTATACCAAAAAATTCAGGAAGAGGGAAGACTCCCAAACTCTTTCTATGAGGCCAATATTATTCTAATCCCAAAACCAGGGCAAGATACAACTAAGAAAGAAAGCTACAGGCCAATATCTCTGATGAACATAGATGCTAAA
>PVIW01012408.1:0-32201 GCA_004026585.1 Noctilio leporinus
TTCAAAAATTTATATGGAGCCAAAAATGCCCACGAATAGCCACCACAGTCTTGAGAAAGAAGAACAAGGTAGGAGGAATCACAATACCGGACTTCAAACAATACTACAAGGCTACTGTCATCAAAACAGCATGGTACTGGCATAAGAATAGACATATAGATCAATGGAACAGAATAGAGAGCCCAGAAATTAACCCAGGGCTCTATGGCCAACTCATATTTGACAAAGGGGGAAGGAACATCCAATGGAGTTAAAACAGTCTCTTCAACAAATGGTGTTGGGAGAACTGGACAGCAACATGCAAAAAGATAAAACTAGACCACCAACTTACACCATACACCAAAATAAACTCAAGATGGATAAAGGATTTAAACATAAGCAGTGCCACCATAAAGGTCCTGGAGAAAAATATAGGCAGTAAACTTTGGGATATCCTACGCAAAAATATATTTACTGATACTTCACCAAGGGCAAAGGAAATAAAAGAACGAATCAACAAATGGGACTATATCAATTTGAAAAATTTCTGTTCAGCTAAAGAAAATATCAGCAAAATTCAAAGGGAACCAACCGTATGGGAAAACATAATTGCCAATGATACCTCAGACAAGGGTCTGATCTCCAAAATATATAAAGAACTAATGCTACTCAACACCAGGGAGACAGACAGCCCAATTAAAAAATGGGCAACAGACCTGAACAGACAACTCACTGAGAAAGATATACAAAGGGCCCAGAGGCATATGAAAGAATGCTCAACATCACTAGTCATCAGAGAGATGCAAATTAAAACTACATTAAGATACCACCTCCCACCCGTCAGAATGGCAATCATCAGCATATCAACAAACAAGTGTTGACCAGGATGCGGCGCAAAGGGAACCTTCATACACTGTTGGTGGGAATGTGGGCTTGTGCAGCCACTATGGAAAACAGTAAGGAATTTCCTCAAAAAACTAAAAATATAAGTGTCTTTTGATCCAGTGATTTCACTGCTAGGATTATACCCAAAGAATCCTGAAACACCAATTCATAAGAACCTATGCACACCTATGTTCATAGCGGCACTATTTACAATAGCCAAGTGCTGGAAACAGCCTAAGTGCCCATCAGTGGATGATTGGATCAAAAAACTTTGGTACATTTACACAATGGAATTCTATCTAGCAGAAAGAAAGAAGGAACTTGTACCCTTTGCAATAACATGGATGGAACTGGAGAGTATTATGCTTAGTGAAATAAGCCAGTCAGTGAAGGACAAATATCATATGACCCATTACAGGACAATAATGAGCAAAACTAACAACAAGCAAAACAGAACCAAGTGTATGAATACAAGGAATAGGCCTTCAGTGGTCAGGGGAAAAGGGGTTGGGGGGAGGGGGGAGGCAGAGGCAGGAAAGGGGAGCAGCTTAGATAAGAACCTAGTATAAAGGAACCATGGACATGGACAACAGGTGGGATTGACTTTTTGGGGAATGGGTGGGTGGGGAGGGGGACAGAGGGGAGCAAAAATGGGATGGATGTAATACAACCACAATAAAATTAAAAAAAAAAAAACAGCAACAATGAAATCAAGGAAGAAATGAACAGTTTCCCAAACACAAACAAAAATGAACAGAGAACTTGAAAATCTATGGGCCAAAGCAAAAGCAGTCTTTAGAAGGAAGGTTATAGCGTTACAAGCCTACCTCAAAACAAGAAAAACTTTAAAATAAATAATTTAACATTACACCTATAAAAAGAAAGAAAAAAAAAAACTGGAGAAGGAATAAGTAACTCTCACACAGTAAGTAGAAAAAAAGAAGTAATAAAGATGAGAGCAAAAAAATAAAAATAAAAATTATGTAGAAAAAATAAAACACAAATTATATAGTAACTAAGAAAAATGATATAAAGGATTAATATTACCAAGAGCTGGTACTTTGAAAAGATAACTAATATTGACAAACCATTAAACATACTCATTAAGAAAAAAAGAAATCCCAGAAAAATAAAATCAGAAATGAAGAAAACATAACAACTGACACCACAGAAATACCAAGGATTTTAAGAAAATATTATGAACAACTAATACCAACAAATTAGGTAACAAGGATTAAGTGGATAGCCTCTAGAGATATGCAATCTTCCAAAACTGAACCAAGAAAAATCAGAAAATCTGAATAGCCTGATTACAAACAATTAATTGAAGCAGTAATTAAAAAACAAAACAAAACAAACAAACAAAAAAAAAACCCTCAGCAAATAAAATCCTGGACCAGATGGCTTCACAGGTGAGTTTTACCAAATATTAAAAGAAAAATGGACACCTATCCTTCACAAACTATTCCAAAAAAATTCAAAAGGGGAAACAACTTCCAAGCTAATTTTACAAAACCAGCATATCCAACTTCAAAACTAGATAAGGAAACTTATCTAGTTTATAGTCTTACCTAGTTTATATATATAAAAAATTATAGTCCAAGCCCTGGCTGGTAGCACAGTGGATAAGGTGCCGGCCTGTGAACCCAAAAATCGCAGGTTCGATTTCCAGCCAGGGCAACATAACTAGGTTGAAAGCCAGGTCTCCAGTCATGTGTGTGGCTGGAGGCAGGTGAAAAGCAACCATACATTGATGTGTCTCTCCCTCCGCCTCTCTCTATTCCCCTCTTTCTAAAAATAATAAAATAAAATCTTAAAAAAAAATTATAGTCCAATATCACTAATAAATACAAATGATAAAATCCTCAAAAAATATTAACAAACTATACACAGCAATAAAAATCATACACTTTGATCAAGTGAGGATTTATTGGGGACTTGCAAGGTTGGTACAATATTGCAAATCAATAAATGTGATACACCATGTAAACAAAATGAAAAATAAAAATCACACAATCATATCAATAGATGCTGAAAAAGCATTTGATAAAATTCAGTACACATTAATGATAAAGATACCCATCAAAGTGGGAACAGAGGCATCATACCTCAACATAATAAATGTCATATATAACAAATCCACAGCCAACATCACACCCAATGAACAAAAACTAAAAGTATTTTCCTTAAGGAAAGAAATAACACAGGGATGACTGCTTTTACCACTCTTATTCAACATAGTACTGGAAGTTCTAACAACAAGAAAATTTAAAAAAAAAAAAAAGAAAAGAAGTAATGATTGGAAAGGAGGAAATAAGACTGTCATTATTCACAGATGACACGATACTGTATGTTGAAAACCTTCAAGTTCCCACCAAAAACTGCTAGAACTGAATTAACTTGGTAAAGGAGCAGGATACAAAAATAAAATTCAGAAATTGGGGCGTTTTTATATGTCAATAATGAACTTTCAGAGAAATTAAGAAGACAATCAAATTTACTATTGTAACAACAAAAAATAAGGTACTCAGTAATAAATTTAACCCAGAAGGTAAAAGACCTATCCTCAAACAATAAGTGCTGGAGAGGATTTGGAGAAAAGGGAACCCTAGTGTAGTTTTGTTGGGAATGTAAATTGGTGACGCCTCTGTGGAAAACAGTATGGAATTTTCCCAAAAAATTATAATGGATCTGCCTTTGACCCAACAATTCCACTTCTGCAGATATATCCAAAGAAACACAAAACACTTATTTAAAAGAATAAATGTACCCCTATGTTCACTGCAGTGTTATTTACAAAAGACAAAATCTGGAAATAGCCCACGTGCCTGTCAATAGATGAGATAAAAATAAAAACAAAACAAAACAAAAAAAAAACCCAAACTGTGGTTCATTTATGCAATGGATTATTATTCACCTCTAAATAGTAAGGGAATTTTATCTTTGTGACACCACAGATGGACCTGAAAAATATTATACTGGGTGTATGAGCCAGTTAGAGAAAGAGAAATCCCATATGATTTCATTTACATGTGAAATATAATGGACAAAATAATTTAACAAATAAAATATAAATAGAAGAATAAATTCATAGAACAGTTTGACAGTTGTCAGAGTGGAGGGATGTGGTGGAGCTGGACAAAATTATATTTATAGATAAAGATATATATACATCTTTATACCTTCACCTGTGTGTTGTGTAAATACACACACAACACCGAGACACAGATAAAGGTATGATGATAGAGGGAATGGAGTAGGGGATTAGTGGGAATTGACAAAGGGGGATAAATGGAGATAGAAAGAGACAAGAGACTTTACCGTGGGTGATGGGCACACAATGCAGTGTGCAGATGATGTTTTGTTGAGCTGTGCAGTTGAAACCTATATGGTTTTGTTAATCAATATCACCCCAATAAACTCAATAAAAATACAATAATATAGCCAAATATCATCTTTAAATTATAACAAAATTTGATGCAAGAGGTCTGATATTTATGTCATTGTAATTCTATTTTTAAAACAAATTTTCTTCACAATTAAAAGAAAAAAGAAACTTTGGAGACAAAGTTCCAGGGAAGAATAATTTTGATAACATTTACCTATTAAAAGAATGCTTTTAAAAAGCATGTTTAAAAAATAAAGAATCTAACTTATAGGTTTTCCAAGTCATCAAAAATAAAAATTGAGAAGTAGAAAAAATATAGAGTCACATCTCATCTTTAGATCTCTGAAATATAGAGGAGGGACGGAAAAGGAGAGAACACAAATTTACAACTGGACTTAATGAAGACTTTGTACCCATATATATTTAATCTTTTCAAATCAAAAAATGAAAACTTTTACTAACTTGAGACTGAAAGCATGATAGGTATTAGACAACTAAAACTACATAACAAATACCAGAATGCTTACTTTTATATTCTGTTGTTTGAGTTTTAAAATAAACTTACAGAGTTTGTTTCTTGGTTGTGTATAAAGAAGGCTATATATTAAAACAGAAAAACAGAATAGGAACATAGCCTTAGAGTAGGAGTATATTATTTATTTGTTCACCAATTACTTCTTGGATGTGCACCATGCCAGGCACTATGCTAGAAATTAGGAATACAGAGACAAACAAGATTTAATATTCATAACTTTGAAAACTGGTTAGGTTACAGAGAAAAAACATAAGTCACTCATTAATATCATTAAAACTAGCTCATGTTTCAAATACTCTAGCAAGCACCACATATGCATTTCTGAAGAAGGTGGGATCTTACCATCCTTGGGGAATAGATAAACAGCAGTCCTCGGGAATTAATTAACTTGCCCATAACTTGCTCTCTCCTGAAGCTAGTTTCCTAGTCATCATACTATTTGTGTATTTTATTTTATTTAATGATTTTATTTTATTATTTTCAGGGAGGGGAAGGGAGAGAGGCAGAGAGGGAAAGAGAGACATCAATGTATGGTTGCCTTTCACCTGCCTCCAGCCATGGACCTGGCTGGAGACCTGGCTTGTAACCTGGTTATGTGCCCTGGCTGGGAATCAAACCATCAACCTTTGGGTTCTCAAACTGGCACCTTATCCCCTGTGCCACTGCCAGGGTCCGTTTGTGTATTTTAAAGAACTATGTTAGAGAGTTATTGTTTTTGAGAAACTGGTTAGAGTTGGAGTGGAGCAAATTTGTCAAGGCTCTCTAGCATTGTTTATATTTTAGATGAGTGTTAAAGGATGAGAGGATGCGGGCAATAAGGATTACATATGTGAAAGTACGGCAACATGAGCAAATAGAAGTTAGCTCAGAATGGACCATTGAGTAAACTGGGATGAGAGTAAGGGATGAGCCTGGAAAATAATTAAGGTCCCAAAGTGCCTATCACGTCTTGTATAGGTGATTGACATGACACTGAAATTATTAGGGAAGGTGTTATCTTAAGACAAATTCCACAGGTGCAGACCCAGAGACAAAGATTTAGGTGCAAATGATCTCTTAAGAAAACACTCATAGGAGAAACTGGGTGGATAAAAATGGACACAGAAGGGAAAGAGGCCAGTCAAGAGTGAAGTTTCAGATAAAATCCCTGTCTCGGTTTAATTCCATGGGAAGCTCTGGAGCATAATTTATATCTTAGAATAAGTTTTCCACAAAGGCAAATAATAAGGAATTTCTACTGTTACATCAGAAGGTCATTGACTACGAACTGCCCCAGGGATATAAACTTCCAAAGACTTCCAGTTCTCTGTGAATATGGGTATAGATAGCAACTCAAGTGCCCAATGGTGGAAATGCAGAACCCAGTCATTGCCAGCAAAGCAGACAGAAGCTGTGGGATGGTTTTCAGAAAGTGTGCAGAGCACCTGTTAGCTACAGGTGATAATACCATAGTTGTCATTAGAATGACATTTATTAGAATTAGAAGTGTCATTAGATTGATAATGACTTGGGATATGGCAACCTTGAATTAAAAAAAAAAAGAGGAAAACATTAAAATCTCCAGACATTGTCTATTAAGCTATGATATCAACATAAGCAGAGATTAAAAAACCAAACAAACAAACAAAAAAACAAAACCCGTAGAATTATGGAACACCAGAACAGAAATGAGCAAGAAGTTTAGGAATTACCCAATCTGATGACAAGTTGCAGATGAAGAAAGCACAATCAAGGAAATCACCATGCCCATGTAATTACTTGCAGAGCCAAGTCAGAGTATTTTTCTCCTGACTCCAAATAGTCTATTTGCATTCCACATCTGCAGCTTTGGAGAGGCATATATTCAAATCCTAATTCAACAATAAGGCAAAGATTTCTTAATCACTGAGACTGAAGATTTTCTAACCTCCCTTGAAGTTGGGTGTACATGTAATTGAGCCCTGAGATGTAAGTAGGAGTGCTGTGCATAGAAGCATCGCCTCTAGGCCTTCCCATAAAAATCACTGAAGTAGTCATCTATATTCTCTTTTCCTATCTTCTGGCCATGTAGAGAGAACTCTAAGGAAATAGAAAAAGGAATATTAACAGAATAGAAGGATCCTGGATCACTTGATGACCGTATGCAGTAGCTTCTCCTTCCTAGACTAACCACCAATCATCTCTCATTGGACTAACATAATATGAAAAGGAAAGAAACATTTGTTTTGGTCAGTCACTGAAATTTGAGGATTATTTGCTATAGCAATTAGCCTATCCTGATTAATATGTACAATCATTGATTGAAATTCATCAAATGATCTTGAGCTACTGTAAGGTACCAGGCTGATGTAGTAAGCAATCCAGAGATAGATAAGATATGACCCTATTCTGATTGTGTGGCAATTTTTGTATTTAAAAAAATTAATTTATTGTTGTATTACATTTATCCATTTTCCCCCATTGCTCTCCCCTACCTCACCCTCTCCATCCCCTCTCTCACTGTCAATACCCCATGTTGTCGATGTCTATGGTTCACTTATACTAGTTCTTTCACTAAACTCTTTCCCTTCTTTTCTCCTTTCTCCCCCTCCTCCATCCCCTCTGCACACCAAAAGTCTGTCCTTGTTTCCATTGCCTCTGGTTCTATTTTGCTTGTTTGTTTGTTTTGTTCATTAGTCTCTTGTATTAAGTGAGATCATACAGTATTTGTCTTTCACTGCCAGGCTTATTTTACTAAATATAATATTCTGTAGTTCCATCCATGTTGTCACAAAAGGTAGGGGTTCCTTCTTTCTTTCTGCTGCATAGTATTCCATTGTGTAAATGCACCAAAGTTTTTTGATCCATTCATTCACTAAAAGGCACTTAGGCTATTTCCAGCACTTGGCTATGGTAAATAGTGCTGCTAAGAACATAGGTTTGCATAGGTTCTTCTGAATTGGTGTTTCAGGATTCTTTGGGTATAATCCTAGCAGTGAAATCACTGGATCAAAAGACACTTGTATTTTTAGTTTTTTGAGGAAATTCCATACTGTTTTACATAGTGGCAGTATCAGTCTGCAGGCCCTATTCTAAGTACTTTTCTGCATCATAGCAGGGGAGAGAGAACATGAACAAATAAAGACAAAGCAGTAGATGCTGTAAGAAAAAGGAGCATGCCTTGGCTGGTGGCACAGTGGATAGGTGCTGGCCTGCAAACCCAAAGGTCGATGGTTCGATTCCCCAGTCAGGACACATAACCAGGTCTCCAGCCAGATCCATAGCTGGAGGCAGATGAAAGGCAACCATACATTCATGTTTCTCTCCCTCTCTGCCTCTCTCCTTTCCACTCTCTCTAAAAAAATAAGTAAAATCTTAAAAAAAAAAAAAAAAAAAAAAAGAATAAGGAACACTAATACAATAGAACCCTTCTGGTTGTGATGATTATGGAAATATTCATTGAAGAGGTGGTAGTTCACTGAAACCTTGAAAGAGCAATCAAGAGGTTGATAAAATGGTACAGTGAAGGTGCTCCATAAAATAAGGAATACTGTAAACTGAGTCAAAGACAGTCTATGGGAGTCCTCAGAAAAAATCTAGAAGGTGGTAAGACTGTTACCATATTTTTGAAGACTGAATTTTAAGCTAAGAGGTTGAATCAAATAGCTATTGCTGTGTAACAGATTAACCTGAAACTTTAAACAACCAGAGACTTTAAACAACAATAATATGTCTTTCAGGTCTATGGGTTGCCTAGGAGTGGTTTGATAGTAAGATTCAGGTTTGGCTGATATATATTAAATTGATTATGCTATTACAGTTGTACCATTTTTCCACCTTTGCTCCCTCCACCCACCAACCACACTCCCTCAGGCCATCTACCCACCATTGTTCATGTCTGTACGTCATGTATCTAAGTTCTTTGGTTACTCAATTTCCTGCACTGTACTTTACACCCTCATGGCTATTCTGTAACTGCCTATTTGTAATACTTAATGTCTCACCTCTTCATCCATTTCCTTACAGTGCCCCCTTCCATTGTGGCAACCATCAAACACTCTCAGTATCAACAATTTTGTCTCTGTTCTACTTGCTTGTGGTGTGGGCCTCTTTGTACATCTTGTTTGGGACTTTCATGCTTCCTGGACTTGCATGTTTATTTTCTTTACCAGATCAGGGAAGTTTTGTCTCATTATTTTTTCAAATAGATTTCCAGTTACTTGCTCTTTCTCTTCTCCTGGAAGCCCTGTGATGTGAATGTTGAAACAACTGAAGTCCCAGAGGCTCCTTACACTATCTTGGTTTTTGGATTATTTTTCCTTTTTGTTCTGATAGATTATTTTTGCTTCTTTATGTCCCAAGTTATAGCTTTGATTCTTGGCTTCATTCTTTCTACCATTTATTCCCTGTATATTGGTTTCTTATTTTAATTAGTGAATACTTCATTTCTGACTGAATCGTTTTTATGCTGTTTAGGTCCTCACTGAGTTCCTTGAGCTTCCTTATAACTAAGGTTTTGAGCTCTGCATCTGATTGATTGCTTATCTCCATTTTATTTAGCTTTGGTTTTTTGTTGTTGTTGTTGGTTTTTTTTATTTGTTTGTTTGTTTGTTTTCATGGAGCTAATAATCTGTTCTTTCATTTGGGCCATGTTTCTTTGTCTCCTCATTTTGGCAGCCTCTGTGTATATTTATATGATAAAGCTGCTTTGACTCTGTCTTGATAGGATCCCTAATGTAGTTAGTAAGTGTCCTGTAGGGTCCAGTGGCATAGCCTCTCCTATCACCTATGCAGGGTGTGCTCTTCATGTAGCTGATTATAACCTCCTTTTGCAGTTGAGCCTTGGTTGCTATTGGCAGGTAAATGGGAGGGATTTACCCAGGCCAATCAGCTGCAAGGATTAGCTGTGACCAATGATCACCAACCTCCACCATCTGTGGAAGATCAGCTGTGCAAGGGGCAGGGTGCTACAGTGCAGTCCATAGCTGTCCACTGGGTGCACAGGATTTGGGGTTTAGCTAATGGTATAGGCCAAGGTCAGTCTCACCTGTGTTTTGCCCAGGGCCACACTGCCTGAGCTATACAACATCTGAGATAGCTGCTATTTGTACTAGATTTGGAGAGTCCCAGAAAGAGCTAAACTGTGAATCTAAACTAGTTGCTGTTAGAGCTTGGCCTTGAGCCATTTAGCCATTAGTAAGGGGCTGGAGGCTCATTGAGGCCAGCTGTTGCTTTCTTGAAAGGATTTAGGAAATTGTGTAGCTTGAGCCAAGATCAGCCGTTCATATGGAAAAGCTACTGTTAACAGCTAAAAATTGGGTGGGATGGAGCCTCAGGGGAATTCCAGGGCAGAACCAACAGTGCTAGCCAGTTTGATCAGTTTCAGATATGGTACTGTACTGCCAGCTCTGTGGCTCTGCCCACCTTTCTGTCTGGGAAAATGTAGTCCCCCAGCTCTTGCTTTGATGTCAAACATTTCAGTTCCTCCCTGTGTGCCACTGGTTCTTGTCAAGCTGCCACCCTGGTGCTGAAGCTCAGAGGGAGTGGGTCTGAGTCTAAATGAGTTCATGTGTTGGTTCTTGAGTAAGAACTGCATGGGACTCCAGAAGTTTCTTCCATCAACTCAGTCTCTGCTGGGTTTTGTCACCAATATTTATCTTCCTGACACTGGTATCTTGGGCTTGGGTTCTGGTGTTGGGCTCCTCCCTCCAAAGATATCCACGACCTTATTTGTATCCACCACACGTGGTTGTGGGACCAGACCATTCTGCATCTCTACCCCTCCTATGAGTCTGAATGGATGTGGTTTCTTTAATTTTGTAGTTGTCAGACTTCCATTCGGCTCTATTTTTACTGGTTCTGAATGATGGTTGTTCCAGAATTTAGTTGTAATTTTGATGTGCGTTTTCGAGGAGGTGAGCTGGGTTTACCTATGCTGCCATTTTGACCAGAAGTCCAGGCTTAGCTGAGTTTAGCCTCTTTCATGCATCTTCATTCAGCCAGGGGGTTAGTTGCATGATGTCAGCTGGGGCAAATTATCTCTGATATCTTTCTCTTATTTTACAATATGGTTATCTGGGACTATTTATATATTTGAAGCAAAGGACTAAGAAGAGATCACTAAAACGAACAAACATTTAAAAAATTTCCTACTTGTAATAAAATTGCTGTTTTAATTGAATAATGTAAGTCACATGGTTAAGCCCAGAGTCAGTGTAGGAAGGCACTGGCAAAGGGTGTGAATAGAAGGAAGTGTGAAAAATTGGGACGATTAATGACATTGACACCCATAATTAGTATATATACTCAAAGGTATTAATAAAGGACGCTGAATCTAGAACTGCCTAGATGCAAATCCTGTCTCTGATATTTCCTAGCTTTGTGATCTTGGACATGGTATTTAACCTTTCTATGCCTTAGTTTCCTCATATAAAAATTAGTATAAAAACTATCACCTACATAACATGGTTGTATGAGGATTCAGTAAATTAATTTATGCATATTGTTTAGAGTAGTTCTTGGCACCTGTTAAGCTTCCTTCATGTACGTAAGTGCTAGTCATTATTGTCAGGTCAATTTTAGAGTTGGTGAATTGAATACATTTCTATATGTATCCAAGGAGATAGGGAAAGGTTATATGATAAAGTGTTCTATAAAAAGACTCCTAAATACATCATTTTGCCTTGTGCTGTCTTTGATAAATATTCTAATTTAAAAAAATTAATGGGTGGTGATATTTTTGCAAAATTTCAGAGCAAAAATGGCCCTGGACAAAGTTAAACAGGCAAGAACAACTTTACTCAAGGCAATTAGACTAGGAGAGGACCCAGAGCTGAGTACAAACTGAGCTCTGCTGAAACAAAAGTCAGCAGGGTTTTTAAGAGCTGGAGTGAAGGGATGATCATAAGCCATTTGTGGCTGCCAGCTGGCTTTAACCATAGAAAGTCAACTTTCTCATCTCTTCATGACAGGAGGTAATTTTGCAGCTTAGAAGTTAGGTTTCTCCTCTCCCATAGAAACGGGGATAAAGGGGCTCTGTCTTTCTAGATGATTATATTTAAAATTGTTTCCAGATTCTGGAGAAAGACAGTACTGAGTTGGAAAACTGGCAAAAGGCTTTTAAAAAATATTTACATATCAAAGGAGCAGAGAAAGGATTTACTGTTACAAGTTTTCCAAAGCCAATTCTCTAAGAAAGGGAGGGCAGGGGACTAGAGTCAGAAAGAGCCCTAAGGTTTAATCAAACTGAGAGGAATGTTAGGTTTCATGTTCATGACAACCCTTTAGAGATTCTATATGCTTCAACACCTTCATCTTAAACATAGGAATTAAAAATCCATGATTCAGTATTTGGCCAGTAAGTTGTTTTTTATTTAACAATATTTCTGATGGGATTTTAAGGTTGTAGTGAGTTACTACTTTAGGCACTAAATAGCACTCTAGTGACTATTCAAAATGCCTACTTCCTGGCCACAGGTATGTTATACAAAAAGTTTTACATAAATCAAGAGATGAGCATTTATATTTTCAGAACAAATAACATTAATCAAAACAACGAGCCAAAAGAAATAAGATAGGCATTCTAAAGTTCTACAATTTATTTTTAAGTTTAGTTTGTAATGCATTTATATGTTCCTTTCCCAAAATAATGTGTTTCTTGGAGGATATTTTTACTTGGACCTAGTGGTGCAGATGGTGGAGGGAAAGTGTGAGTCCCTTGGGGTGCTGAGAAGATGAGAGGGTTGGGGCTAGAATATAAAATCCTGAATTGAGACCTATGTAGGAGGCAACGTAAAAAAGAGGAGAAAAAAAAAAAGAACTGTTAATAATAAGATATGAATAGTGAAAGAGTAAGATTCCTTCAAAGGTAGAGTAGATGTATAACGTCTATCTGTTTATCTACCTATCATCCACACTCAATCTTCCTACCACCACCACTATTTCTGTGGGAAAACTCGGTGACCGCCCCATAAGAGATTTAGATGTACTACCCAAGGACAAGCAGAATGGTACTTAAAATATATGAAGGAAGATGGGGGAAGTTGGTAGGGTGACTAACTGTCCTATGACTATGGGTTTTCCAAGAATGTGATTTTCCAGTGATGAAACCAGCATAGACCCAGAAAAATTAGGATGTTTGTTTACCTTGGAACTTCAGATAATTTACAGCTAAAATTATCCTGATGAATAAGGTAGGGCATTATTGTCATCATCTTTCAAATGAGATCACCTAATAAGAAATTTAGTAGAGATTATCCCTAATACCTTACTCTCAAATGAGTTATGGATATGACTTGGGATGCTAAATGAAGAATTATAATTTTACAAAATACAAAGGGAATGTGACCAATAGTATCTATAAAAAAAAGCTTCACAGAGATTCCCTATTTTTAAAATGCCACATCAAACACTAATTGTCCTCATCTCTCTGTCTAAGTCTTACAGGTATATAAAAGAGCTATTTGGAAAGTAACATACTAAATGGCAGAGAAACAGCTTAAAGGATTAATTATGCATACATTAATTGCTGATGCATTATATATCACCCATTTCTGTATTCACATGGCAACACCCTCTCTAAAGTCTTGGTTTGCAGTCTTCAAAAAGTAGAACCCAAGCCAAGGATATCAGTATAGGCAGTTTATTCGGAAGTGAACCCAGAGAATGGGAAGGGAAAAAAGCCAATAAGGGTGTATTAATAAGCAGATTATTGCTGTGGGAAATAAGCTCAATCTCACTGATATTCTGAGGAATCCTATAGAAATTGTTCCAGTCTTGTCCCACAGATACTTAAATATTTATCCAATGGCTCCTTTACTCTCTGGTTGAGAGATCCCCAGGGGTGTCTATGCCCTGTGCTTTGGGGTTTTACAGTTTGGCAGTCTTTGATAGCTGAGATGCCCTTGTCCACTGCCTTGTCTTACCTCCAGTTGCACAACAATGAGGTGGGATGAAATGATGAGATGCAAACCATTAGAAGTATTTGCTGCAGCATACTTACATTTCCACATGTAAATGTTCTCTCAGTCACCCTAAAGAAATCTAACATAAGCTGAAGAAGACCCTTAAAGTTGGTATAGGGACAATGGGCTTATTTACTAATAATCAATAGCTTGAGAGAGATCAAAGATTTGGGACTTCCGGCCAAGATGGAGGTGTATGTAGACATGCTGCATCTTTCTCCATGACTAACAAGGAATACAGCTACCTCAAACCCAGAGACAACCAGAAAATTGAACTTTATGGAAGTCCAACAAACAAAACTAGAAAAAAGAAGTACTTATACAGACAAGGAAAAGGGGCAGAGCTCGGACAGAGGCTGCAGTTTAGTGGCACACTTCGGCAACATAGCACCTGCCGCAAGATGGCCCCTACGGTTGGCAGGCAGAAAACACAATCATGCATTTAAAAAGTAGGGACACCTGGGGAGCGCTCCCAGCATCAAACCAGACTGTGTGGATTATAGTTCCAGAGACTAGGATGGGGTGGGTGTAGAGGAATAAAGTGGCATATCTTCTGACTGTGGAAACTAGTGGGGTTTGGGGTGGGGGAAGGAATGGCTGGTCTCTCAGCAGAGTTCTCTTGTTTAGAGGGCCCATGGTCCTGAAACATCTGTAGACCCACGCACTCTGGGCCAGGGCGATAGCTAGAGAGGCACCAGTACAATATGGGAAGTGGGAGAGGTGCTTGGAAAAGGGACAAGTGCTGAGCAAGCAGCATTTTTCCCTCTCAGACCCCTCCCCCCTATACAGTGCTACATGGTGAAATGGGTTGCCCCATACTGACAAATTCCTAAGGCTCCACCCCTTACATTGTAACAGACTCGATGGCTCTACCTAACGCACACAGGCAAATACAGGAGCCCCTCAAGTTGAGGATACAAAGAAGTATGGCTCAAAAAGGGGAACAGATCAAGGTTCCAGTGGGAGAACTAAGCCACTAGGAGATAGTCGAAGTAACAGGTGCACAGTTTAAAATGCTGGTGACAAAGATACTCATAGACTTGACAGATATGCTTTAGTATGGTAAATGCAAAAGGGAAGAAGTGAAGGCTATGCTAAGTGACATGAAGGAAAATCCACAGGAAACCAATGGTAAAGGCAAGGAAACTGGGGTTCAAATTAATTATTTGTAACATAAGGAAGACATAAATAGACAACTAGTACAGAAAGAAGAAATAAGTGTTGAAAAAATGAGGAGAGGACTAGGAAACTCTGGGACAACTATAAACATGCTGATATCTGAAGCATAAGCATTCCAGAAGGAGAAGAGGAAGAGCAAGAAATTGAAAAGTTATGTGAAAAAGTAATGCCAAAGGTTATAGATAAAGAGAGAATCTTAAAAGCAGCAAGAGAAAAGAGAGTTACCTACAAAGGGATTCCTATAAAACTATCAGATAATTTCTCAAAAGAAACTTTGCAGGCAAGAAGAGACTGGCAAGAAATATTCAAAGTGCTGAAAAGCAAGGACCTTCAACCAAGATTATTCGATCCAGCAAAGCTATCATTTAAAGTATTTTTTAAAAGATTTTATTTATTATTTTTAGAGAAAGGGGAAGGGAGAGAGGCAGAGAGGCAGAGAGGAAGAGAGACATCAATCTATGGTTGCCTTTCACCTGCCTCCAGCTATGGAACTGGCTGGAGACCTGGCTTGCAACCTGGTTATGTGTCCTGGCTGGGGAATTGAACCAGTGACCTTTGGGTTTGCAGGTGGGTGCCTTGTCCACTATGCCACCAGCCAGGGCAAAGCTATCATTTAGAATGGAAGGGCAGATAGAGTGTTTCCCAGACAAGGTAAAGCTAAAGGAGCTCATCATCACCAAGTCATTATTATATGAAATGTTAAAGGTGCTTACTTAAGAAAAATTATGAACATAAAAATGACAAACTCACAACTCTCAACAACAGAACCTAAGAAAATAAAAACCAACTAAGCAAACAACCAGAATAGGGTTATCAACTGGGAAGGAAAAGGGGAAAATGGGGAAATGGTGCAGGGATTAGGAAACAAAATTGGTGAGTACAAGATAGACAGGGGAAGTTAATAATATAGGAAAGGGTGAAACCAGGGAACATATGCACAACCCATAAACATGAATTAAGGGGGTAGGATTGCATGAGGGAAGTGGGGTCCTGGGTGGAGGGGAGCAAAGGAAAAATAAATTGGGACTACTGTAACAACATAATCAATAAAATATACTCAAATACAAATTAAGTTAAAAATGAACAAAAAAGCACATATGGGTTCTCAGAAGAGCAGGATTTAATACCTAGGTTCCTGATGTATATCCCAGAGCACACTTGTCCACACAAAACCTGTGAGTGGGATGTGGGCCTACCCCAAATATGATTATAATATTAATTTGAGAATGAAGCTAAGTTATGTCCTCTCATGCTTTGAAAAGTATTCTTTAAAACAGTCTTTTTTTCTGCCTCAAAAAAGGTCTTATTGAATTATAATTTACATAAACAATTATAAATTTTTAAAGTGTACACGATGGTGACTTGATATACATATACACTGTGAAATAATTCCCTTTTTAGTTCTCAGTGATTGATTTATGAGAACACTTAAGTTCTATTCTCTACTCTTAGGACATTTCAATTATACAATACAGTGTTGTCGACTAGAGTTCAAATGTTTTACATTAGATCTATGAGGTGATGATTCCTGAAGTCAAATTTCAAAACCTTAGCTTGTGTTAAGCAGGCTAGGGTCATTAATAAAAGCTCCTTATCTAAGTTCTCTATAAAGTTCACAGTTATAGCTTTCAAACATTAGCATATGCACAATTCATAGATTGTTTTGACAAAAATAGATTTCTTGGAGGTGTTGGTAGTGTGGAGCATTCTGACTCATTCTTGGAGATTCTCCTGAGGATTAACCTTGAAAGATTCTTCCTTTTCTCATAGCAAAATTCACCCTTGTTGAGGATCTTTGTCTTTGGAATTTATATTTGTATTTGTATAATTATTAATCTACATGTGTGGACAACCTTAATCATTTAACACTCTTGCTAAGAACCAAATAATTAGCAATACAAAGGAATAAATCTCACAAGTGTTTTCTTAAGTGAATTATGTTCTAGACACAGAAGAGCTTATGTTACATGGTTTCATTTATAGGAAGACCAAGGACAGGCAAAGTTTAAAAATATGGTGACAGCTCTGGCTGGTGACACAGTGAATAAGGAGCTGGCCTGTGAACCCAAAGGTCACTGGTTCAATTTCCAGCCAGGGCACATAACCAGGTTGCAAGCCAGGTCTCCAGCCAGGTCTGTAGCTGGAGGCAGGTGAAAGGCAATCATGCATGGAAAAAAAAAATGGTGACAGAAGTCAGAAAAGTGGTTGCCTCTGGCTAGAAAGGAACATTAGGATGGCTTGCAAGGTGTTAGAAATTATCTATATCTTGATCTACATGATAACTATGTGGGTTGTATACATGCATTAAAAAAGTCATGGAATTGTACACTTAAGATTTCCACCTAATACATATTATTGTATATATAGTATATTCCAGTTGAATCACACACACACACACACATATGCGCACACACACACACACACACACTGAGGGACCACAGATAAATGAAGAATAAACAGTGCTGACATTTTCAGGCTTCTTTGAAGGCATTCTCTGTTTAATGTTTAATTGAATTTACAAATAGGCAGAGTAGATTATGACTAGGTATTCTTGTTCCCCCACATTACCACACCCCACAGGCTGACCAATACCTAAAATTATACTCTCATTGCACAGGTTAACTCTTTCTCAATGAATGCCACATAGTTGGAAAAAATTATTACTTTTCATTAATATTTGATCACCAAACAAGAGAAAAATATTTTAGAAGTAACCTAGATAGTGTTTCTCAAATCTGGCGATATATAAGTATTACCTGGGGAGCTTGTTAAAAATACAGAATTGTAGACTGTACCTTAGACCAACTGAGTCAGAACATCTGGAAGTGGAGCCTATGGATATATATATATATATATATATATATATATATATATATAAATTTAATTTATTTTTCAAATGTGGCTCTCCAAGGTAATTATGATATAGCCACTCTGGCACTCACATGCATGTAATTTATAATCACAGTCCAAATGATTTCCCATGTAGGAATTCTTCATGTAATAATAACAACAACCACTCCCAAACTTCCTTGTATGTACAGTAGTTCCCTCTTATCCATAGTTTTGCTTTCCAAGATTTCAGTTACCTTCAGTTAACCATAGTTGGAAAATATGGAAAAATTTAAGAATAAACAATTCATAAATTTTAAATTGCAAGCCATTTTTAGTAACATGGCAAAATTTTTCACTGTCCCACTCTGTCCTGCCTAGGATGGGAATCAGCATTTTGTACAGTGTATCCAAGCTGTATATACTATCTACCTGTTAGTCACTGAGATGCTGTCTTTCTTATCAGATCAACAGTGTCAAAGGCCCTAAATCACAGGAATAGCAATGCTATCAATTTAAATATGTCAAAGAGATGGTGTAAAGTGCTTCTTTCAAGTGAAAAGGAATGTGTATAGGAAAAAAATATATAGTGTATATAGGGTTTGAGGCAACCACTGGGCATCTTGGAATATATCTCCTGTGGTTAAGGGGTCAGGGGTTATTATATATACATTATGATTTATTTCTAGATATCCTTTCCCATGTACTATGCCATTTGAATCTTAACTCTATGAAATAAGTAAAAATGATAACATTCCTCTCTTGCAGAAGAGTAGATCAAGGTTCAGTAAAATAAAATGACTTGCTCTTATCTCAGTAAAGATAGATCCAGGTCTCTATTCCAGATCTTCATTTGCTCCCCCATTGTGAATGGGAAGAATGTCCCAAGCTCTTTTTGATTATTTTCTTGAAGGAAAATACCTCCTGTGATACATTAGGTTGATTCAAACTCTTTAGCTATCAATAATGACAGATCTGCTTTAAATTTTTTTCCCTATCCATTGAGAACTAATGTTTTAACAAAATACAATAAACATAAAATACTAGAAACATGTAATAAAGATATATAAAACACAAATTCACATTTTTTTATTTAAGGGAAAAAATCACTAATTAAATTGTCAAAGTTCCCACTCATAAGTTTTATATGTTCTGCATCACATACTGTAACTGTTCACTGATCAGCACTGGTTATCTTTGGATAGCACCTGGTCCATCCCAAACCCAAACTAATAAAATGCCCTGGGAACAAACAATCTCTCTCTCTCTTCCCTCCTCTCTCTCTCCTTTCCCCAACTCCACTAATGTACTCACCAGTTTGTTCACTTTCTCTCTTGCTGGGGAGCACATGACTATATGGTTCTAGCAGCTACAGGCCTGCAGCAGATAGTGTGGGCTCTGAAAGGAGTAAGTTCTCTCTTGCCTGTCTGGAATGCACTCCTCTGTAGGCTTGGACACTCTCTCTCCATTGACATGTGGACTTAGCAACCATGTAGATTTTACCACTGGAGCAGCTGGGAGAAAGATAAGCTACCTGGATGGGGACTGAGACTGCATAGTAGGGCCTGGGTACTGAAGCACAGCAATGGACTGAAGTTACAAATGCATGCTAAGTGAGCCTGATGCTGGACTGGACTGAACTTTAATATGGAGCATGAATTCTTGGCAATGGCCTTCATTCTGGCACTACTCAAGACAGGATTGGACTTTTTCCATGGCAAGATGTACAGAGATGGGGCATTTGAAACCCATGGGTCAGCTTCTATTCCCACTCAAATAAACCTTACCATACTATAATCTCCCATGTGCGGGCCCTTGGAATGCTTTCCCTATCCTCCCATAGAATGACCTAATTCCTACTGACAACATTTGAACAGTTGCCATTTCTCCCAAAGATCCTATGAAAACTCCCCAGTTTCTTCTATTAATTTTCCAAAAGGAATTCCCTTGTAGTCTCCCTCTGGACCTGCTCATTTTGATGGATTCTAGTTAATCTCCAGATAGTCTCTTAAAACAGCATCAGAAGTTGAACACAGAACTCTACATGGGGAAATCTGCACATTACTTGCAAGAACCCTCCCCTTCTCCCTTCTACAACTTTCACAGTTTGGAGATCACTCTCTTTCTCTTCGATCTATGAGAACCAGTCTCACTATACCCTTTATCCTGTAGAAAAGAATCCTAAGTCTCCTGGGTAATGCCTATTTCTCACATGACTCTGTACCTCACCTTTTTTTCATCCCATAGTTCACCCTCTCAAACACTCCACTGTGACCTAGGACTCAATCATGAGTAAAATCCCCATAACCTCACCTTCTCCTGGGGAATATTGCCTTCACTTCTTACCCTAAGGGAAACCTTAGTACCCTGTCCCCCTAGGAACTCAAATGATTGTTGTCCTCTCTCTCATGCTGTTGGGATCACTTTGTCTGAAGATGAGTGTATGCCCTGTTTACTTCTCATTACCATCTCCCAATCTCCCTAATTTCTCTCTCAATACTACTCCTCCAGCTGACTCTCTTATTATTGCTTTATTTCACCTGCCACCTTGTGTAATCATCTGTCCACTCCCCAGCTCCTTGCCCACATTTCTTGCTATTTTGCCTCTAGGAAATTGCCAACCTCTCTAGTATTGATTCCTTGGCTCAGTTCCTTGATCTCTTTTGCCATGCTCTTATCCTGCCTTGCGTACTTCACTCATTTTGAATTTTCATACTCTGGGCATTGTCATTCCCGATTACTGCATCCCCTTCATTATCTCAGTATTGAACATCTCACACTACTACTACCACCTTCTAACCTGCCTTTTCGCTCCCTCTAATATTCGCCTGCTATAGTTTCTAGACTCCACTGAGAACTCCAAGCAATGCATACAACTACCTCTTAGCTCCTCAAAACCATGTAAGATTCTCACTTTTCTCTTGTGAAAAAATGACATAAATGAAGGCATTTCAAATGGAGTTGGAGCTGCCATTCCAGAAGAACTGACTTGCATGTCTGACTTTTAGAACTTCTGGATTATTTGAACTGGATCAGACCTTTGAACTGGGCCAACCCAGCACTGTCTTACCAACAAATGTTTGTTAAGCCAATAAGATAGTGGAGTTCCTGACCACAACAATGGATTATTATGGATTCTGTCTATCTAAAGGTTGAATCAGTAACTAATTATATATCACCAAGAGTAGCTCATCTTATTAGTACCTATAAGATTTTTTTCTTTTATTCATGTTACTATTCCTTTCTTTTTCTCATAAAAACCTTTGCTCTGTAATTGAAACACTATTTGGGACTCTGCCTAAATCTGTGGTACCTGAATTTCAATTTTTTTGATCCCAAATAAATGCCTGTTGCTTCTCATTCTTAAATTTTAGGTTAATCTTTTTAATGCAACTTAAATTCCTTGACCAAAAATTATGATTACATTTTTGTCAACACTCTCAACACCCTTGTTGATATACTTTCACAACTACACCATGGCCTTACTTTGTGGCTATCAGCCTCAAGTGTGCTTTACCACTTAGAACTACATGACACATTTCCATTTGTTCATTCATTCTCCCAATCTTCTACAAAATCTTTCCTTCTTTTTTTTTTTTTTTGCCATCTCATCTCTGTTTTAAACTTCCACAGCTCCTTCCTCATGATTATGATGAATCACTCAAAGATGATGGCCTTGACTTTCATTTCATAGATAAAATAGAAACATTCAGAAGAATGCTCCTATAATATCCCCTATCACTTATATCTACCTATCTGCATCTATACCCATATATTTGGCTTCATTCTTATTAACATGCCTGAAATACCTATGCTCCCATCTAAGGGCAATCTCTCCATTTGACCATACATTCTTTCCTCATAGTTTCAAGGTCATAAATCCAGTAATAATTCTTCTCTTTTTTAATAATCTTTTTTCTTACTAATATTTTCTGAACAGAATGGAAGCATGTTATTCTTCCATGTCTAACAATAGTTCTATCTAGCTATTACATCATTTTTATCCTTCCCTTTATAGTAAAGCTCCTTGAAGTGTTATGAATTATTATCTACTATTTGCCTCCTTCCATTTTCCATTGAACTCACCCCAATCAAGTTTTGCCCCAGTCATGTCATTAAAACAGCTCCTATCAAAGTCATAGATGACTTCCATTACCTTATTGGTTTAAGCCTCCTTTATCTCTTGCATGTTCTATTGAAAATACCTCCTAACTATTCTATCTTTATTCCTTCAACAGTGTTGACTCTTGCTGATCTACTTAAATGACCAATTTCATCATTTCTTCTCCCTGCTCAAGACTTCCCCTGGCTTCTCTTTTTACTCAGAGTGAACAACTCTTCTTTTTCTCACAACATGGCTTTCTCCTTTTCACTAGATCCTTCCAATCACCATATGACCCCAGCAATTCTCCCAGCTCTCAGGAACCACAGCCTTGGAGCTACTAACATATTTCTTCTTTTATAGTCAAGTTTCTCAAAGGGTTCCAGTCCTTAAACTGCAGGCATCCTCTCTATCCTTCCCTTCCCATTCTTTTTGTTTAATTTGGACTGTATTTGTTTATGTTGTGGCCACAGGGATGTGGATGACATCTTTATTTTAGTCATTTAAAAGTTCATGCTTTCAGAGTGACCTATAAAACCCTAGAAAATCAGCTCTTTATCACCTTTCTGATTGTGTACTTTCAGATTGCTCACTATGCTTCAGCAACACTGGACTCCTTCACTGCCAGGAGTCACTGCCTTGGGGCCTTTGCCCAGATATTCTCTTTCTCTGGAACTTTCCTTCCTTGGATAGGTATGACTTGCTCACTTTGCCCATCATTTGTTTTCTCAAATAGCTCTTCTGAATAAAGATCTCCCTATCCACCTTATTTAATTTCATAACACTCTCATTTTCTACATTTATTCCCCATTTTTGCTTCCTTTTCCTTACCATGTTTTTCTTTAGCATTTTTGTCTACTTTATTATTTGTTTTATCCACTAGAATGCAGGTTTTATGAGGGTAGGATTTGTGTGTGCTTGTTCATTGCTCTATGGCCAACACATAGGTCAGTGTCTAGCCCATAGTAGTAGCTCAATAAATATTTATTGGGTAAATGAATGGTTAAATGAATATAGAAAATGTTAGGTTTTTTACTTCCCGTCATAAGAACACTGTATAACCACAACTGCAAACTAAATATGGATCAGCTTCTTGTTTGTTTAAGCAATCACATCCTACTCATATATATCATGCTTGTAATTAACTGGAATTCCAAGCTCTTTTTTATATAAATTCCAGCCAAGCTGGGAATTCCCTGTTGTATATTCTTAGGATTTTTCTTTTTAATTTACACACATGACCCTTTATAAACTTCATCTTGTTATTTTAAACTCAGCAGTCCAAGTCTGCCAAGAGATAATTCTAGATATTGATTTTGATATATTTTATATTAGTATTCTTTTCTCACTTTAATAAACTCTTTTGACTTTATTTATGTTCATTATAATGTTTATTCAGACAGAACAAATTAAAGAGCCTCATGGGCTACCAAAAGAGAAGTTGTGACAGATTGTATTTTCCAAAAACAGTTGCACTAATACATGTAGATGTTCTTTATATGCTGTAAGCTGACATTCTTCCATTGAGTTATTGGGTCTAAGTTCCCTTTCCTTGAACCTGGTCAGGTCTTCAAATGCCCCAATCAATAAAGTATGATGGAAGTAACTCTATGTGACTTCTAAAGCTTAATTAGAGATGGTGACACTATTATTGCCTGGTGCTTTCTTTCTTGAGCTGACATGTATGGAGTTCAACTATACTAAGAGCACCATTCTGGAGAAAACCCATGGAAAAACCACATAGCTATAGGTGTTAAAGCTTGAGGAACCCCTCATATTCAAATCCCAGCTATTAAATTCTCTGCAGCCCTACTATCAGACATGTCATTGAAGAAGGCTGGTAGCCCTGGCAATGTGGCTCATTTGGTTGGAACATCATCCCTGTACACCAAAAGGCTGTGGGTTCAATTCCAAGTCAAGGGCACATACCTAGGTTTGATCCCTGGTAGGGGTAGGTGTGCGTATAGGAGGCAACCAACCAATTCATGTTTCTTTCTCACATTGGTCTCTCTCTCTCTCTCTCTCTCTCTCTCTCTCTCTCTCTCTCTCTCTCTCTCATCATGTCAGTAAAAGTATCTCCAGGTGAGGATTAAAAACTAAAAGCCAGCCAGAAAGATGAAGTTAGTCTCAAACACCACATGATTGCAACTTTATAAGAAACCTTGAGCCAGAATGGCCCAGCTGAGCCAATACCAAATTCCTGATCAATAGAAACTATAAGAGATAGTAAATAATGATTACAGCTTTAAGCCACTAACTTTTAGACGGATCTGTTACACAGCAATAGGTGATTACCACCTACAGCATTGTTGAGGGTTCATGGTTAAAATCCAGTCATGGGGAGCAGTCTGTTTTATCCACTCAAGCCTTGAATATTACATGTGAGAAGCACTCAAGGTAGGGAGATGCTAACATCCTTTATGGAGGTACTTAACAGCTTTACTTTAAATGCATGCTGATTAGTAAATCTTCAAAACATAGGAATGGTTGGGATAAACTAGAATGGTGGTTAAGTGAATTGAAATAGAGTGAAAGTGACTGGAAAGCCAGGTTCAGAAGGTTGAGACAGGAATATTGATAGTCTCTCATTTACAATTTTTCTTAGACTGGTCCTACTTGTCATTTATTTGAGAGAAACTTGAGGAAACATTTACTTTTGCACACAGTGTCAAAATCTTTGCTGATATAAGCTCCATTTCCACCTTTATTCACCCTCTTCATGCCCCCGGTACATGCTCCATCACTGCGCCTTAGTTCTGATTTGCCAATAGGGAAACTATATTCTAATAACTTTTGAATTCTAAGACAGAATGTTTTCTTTTAGTATCTTTGCTCCAAATTCACATTTCACATTTGAATGAGAAAAAAACAACAATAAACAAACCCATACTCTTTCATTTATTCTACTAATGTCTGATATATTGCACCCTTTGAATATTTAATATTTCATATAAAATTTTAATTAATTTCATCTTGCCTTTTCTTTTGTTGTAGGAAGCTTGAGTTTATTTAAAGGTACAAACTCTATCACAGGTTTTTTATTTAAGAAGACATTTTCTCCACCTCTGTGCCTTGCTCATCTTGCTGTCATAACACCAATATTTAAAAATGGTTTTGTTCATATTAATCACTTTCTCAACCCATATTACATTTTTTCTAAGTGTGTACTCTCCAAAAATAGACAATTTGTTAATTTGCCCTTTTCCCAACACCTCTCTTTATGACAATTCTCTGCACTAATTTAATCATAGTATCTGAAATTTTGCCTGTTGAATATTTTTTAAGAAGTGGAGTATATAAAATAAGGAAAAGTAGCCATAACTGAGTGTCAATTAACTTAATTGAATTGTTTGAATAAATTTTGAGAAGGTGGTTTCTTATTAATCTGTTTTTCCTATAGAAATTGATCATGCAAAAAATATACACAAGAATCGGTAGCCAAAAGAGTAGAGACCGTTTGGGAAAAGATGGTGACAGAGTAGACAGCAGTGCTGATGGTGTTCTCGAGTACCAGAGCAGCTGGAGGATAGGATAGGGAGTGCAAAACATCTTCAGGTCCCTAAGAATTGGAGCGGTCAGCATCTGGACTCAGGAGAGCACAGCCCAGAGGCAGCAGAGACCTACAGAAGAGTAGGTGAGACAGTTCCAAACCAGCCGGCGGGTTAAGGTCGGCTCTGGGCAGTGGCGGCTCTACCGAGAGGGGCGTGTTTAACCGAGGGCAGCTCCAGGCTCCCTGGAGACTAGAAGTCTGAACAGTGAAGTGTGGGCAGCAAGGGCAAATGCTCGAGGGAATGAGGAATTGAACTCCTGCAGGGGAGGGACTGTGTGAGAGACTCACTCTGGCAACAGGGAGAGGAAGCTCCTCACAGGGCTAGAGGCGGAGGAGAAGAGTCCTGTGGGGAGCAGGAGCGGGGGAGCAAGGAAGTGCATTGGCCGGGGCGACGAGAGGGCTGAAAATTGTGCTGCTGGGCCACCAGGGAAACAGCAGCTTGAAGCCCCTGCAAGGGGGGAGGCCCAGCCCTGCACACCCACACAGGCCCCCAGGCTCTTGCGGAATCTCCAACCTGCGAGCCGGGAACTTGTACCTAGGGCAACTGACCCGCCTATTGCCAGTGACAAAGGCTGCACTGCAGACTCGCTGGGAGGGCACGCATCACAGAGGTGGTGTGAAGGACTCCTTGGAGAGCTGTTTTGCTTGGAGGATTAGCCCTTGACCCGGAGAGCTGGGCAGTGTTGGCGGACCCCGGGCACTGTAAGCAGATAGGTGCTGCCTCCTCTGGGAGCTGCAGGGGCAGGGCCAGTCATCACGGAACTAGTGAAGTTGCAGGCCACCCTGCAGGGGTGCCAGGTGCCCATCACAGGCAGGAACCTCCGCCAGGAGTTGGAGGGGGCACCCTGCAGACCCCAGAACACCAGCAGCCCTAAAACCCAGCTAGGCTACTGAAGGCCCAGCCTACCTGGGGGCGGACACTCAGAATCAGCCCTGACTGTGACAGTCATAGGCCCTGCCACTCCAAGACCAGCTAGACAGTAGACTGCAGAGACCTGACCAAGAAAAAAATGCTGACTCAGGAAATGGATCACTGCTAATCTCAAGCACCTGAGTTACACCTAGAGCTACATGAACTACTAATCCCCAACATATCCTTTTCAAAAGTTACTTCTCACATATTTTTAATCCTCCCCTATCTCAATCCACCTAAATACCCATGACCCTCCCCTTACTCTTGATTTAAAGTCTACTCACGCTCTGGCTATAATGCATTCCCAGTCCTCAATCTAAGTATTCCTCCTCTCCCCAGCCACCTAAACCTTTTCTTCATTCTTTTATTTCTTCCTTTTTCTTTTTTTCTTTTCTTCCTGTTAAAGCCCACAGGTCCTAGCTCCACCTGGACCAATCAGAGATCATAAAGGGCGAACAGCCACCTAAACCCTTTCTTTATTATTAATTTTTTTTCTTTTTCTTGTTATTGTTTCCTTTTTCTTTTTCTAAATTAAAAAAAAAAATTTTTTTTCTCTGCTATAAGCCCACAGGTCCTGGCTCCACTTGGACCAACCAGGGATCATTAAGGGTGAACAGCCATCTAAACCCTTTTTTCTTATTATTATTATCTTTTTTTTTTTCCTGCTAAAAGCCCACAGGTCCTGGCTCAACCTGGACCAATCAGGGATCACTAAGGGTGAACAGGGAGGCAGATGCAGCAACTATATACATAGGCTTACATTGTTCACTCATACTTGATGCTTTCTGATTCTCCCTCTCCTCATTTCTGTGAGAAAGGATAGAAAGAGTGTCTTGACTGGAAGGAAAGGAGCAACATACACAGCCAATCCAGAATACAACCAGACAGCCCAAATAAAGGCCACATCCAAGAACAACAAGTGGAGAAAATCTGGGAGACTGCAAGATTGAACTCCACAAATCTCCTAACACAGAAGGGTGCTCAATTAAGGCAAGGAAGCAAAGCAGATTAATCCAAGGGAAAAACAAGAAACAAAAAGCAAGCAACAACAGACACCCAAAATGGGGGAAAAAAAGAACCAGTCCATCACCAAAAGGAAAGGAAGAATCCCCAGAAAGACCACAAAATGAAACAGAGGCACACAAAATATCAGATAAGGAATTCAAAAAAATGATGATAGAGAAGATCAATGAGCTTACCCAGCTCAAAGAAAACTATAAACAACTCCAGGGAAGTTACAAGGAACTTACTGAGAGCTACAACAGCATGAAAAAGGACATGGAAACTATCAATAAGTGCCAGGAGGAAATGAAGAATGCAATTTCTGAATTGAAGAATACAGTAGAAGGAATCAACAGTAGGCTAGAGGAAGCAGAGGACCAGATCAGCGAGTTGGAGGATAATGTAGACAAATACTCCAAGACAGTACAAGAGAATAAAAAAAGGCTGAACAAGATTGAAGAGGGTTTAAGAGAGCTGCAGGACAACATGTAAGTGACAACATTCATCTCATAGGGATACCAGAAGGAGAAGAGAAATAAGGAATGGAAAACTTGTTCAAAAAAGTAATGATAGAAAATTTCCCTAACATGATAAGTGAAAACATTAATCAAATTCAGGAAGCACAGAGGGCCCCAATGAAGACTGATCCAAACAGACCAACACCAAGGCACAGTGTTATTAAATGGCTAATTTCAAAGACAAAGAGAGAATCCCAAAAGCCTCAAGAGAGAAATGACAAATAACAAATAAGGGGGCTCCAATAAGGCTATCAAAGGATTATTCAGTAGAAACAATTCAAGCCAGAAGGGAATGGCAAAAAGTATTTCAAGTAATGGTAAACAAAGGCCTGCAACCAAGAATACTCTACCCAGCAAAGCTCTCATTCAAGATAGAAGGAGAAATAAGGAGTTTCCTAGACAAAAAAAAGACTAAAAGAATATATCTCTACCAAACCAGCATTGCAAGATATGCTAAAGGGCCTGCTTTAAAAATAAATAGATAAATAAAATGAAGAAACAGAGAAAACCAAAGAGGAATACAGATACAAAGGGAGAAAATGACAATGAATAAGTATCAATCAGTAATAACCTTAAATGTAAATGGATTAAATGCACCAATCAAAAGACATAGGGTAGCCGAATGGATAAGACAACATGACCCACATATATGCTGTCTTCAAGAGACCCACCTCAGAACAAAAGATCAACACAGATTGAGAGTGAAGGGATGGAAAAATATACATCAAGCAAATGGACACACAAAAAAAGCTAGAGTAGCAATACTGATTTCAGACAAAATAGATTTTACAATGAAGGCCATAAAAAGGGACAAAGAAGGACATTATATAATACTTAAGGGAACAATCCATCAAGAAGAAATAACTCTGATAAACATATACGCACCCAACATAGGAGCTACGAAATATATAAGGAAAATCTTGGAGGACTTTAAGAAAGATATAGACAGCAACACACTAATAGTAGGTAATTTTAATACCCCACTATCAACAATGGACATATCATCCAAACAAAAAATCCCCAGAGATGGTGTGGCATTGAACAACACTCTAGAGGAAATGGACCTAACTGATGGATACAGAGTCTTTTACCCCAAAGAAGCAAAATACACATTCTTTTCAAATGCACATGGATCATTCTCTAAGATAGATCACATGGTATGTCACAAGACAAGCCTCCACAAATACAGGAAAACTGAAATCATACAAAGTATCTTCTCAGATCACAATGGCTTGAAACTAGAAACCAATCTCAAGGGAAAAAAGCAAAAATTCTCTAACTCATTGAGACTGAATAACATGCTTTTAAGCAATGAAGGGGTCAACAATGAGATCAAAGATGAAATCAAAAAGTTCCTGGAAACAAATGACAATGAACACACAACAGCCCAAAACCTATGGGATACAGCAAAGGCAGTGCTCAGAAGGAAATTTATAGCAATACAGGCCTTCCAAAAAAGGTCACAAGAAGTTTATAAAAACAACCTAACCATAAAGCTGCAAGAACTAGAGGAGCAACAACAAACAAAGTTCAGAGCAAGTAGAAGAAAGGAAATCATCAAGATCAGAGCAGAACTAAATAACTCAGAGATTCAAACTACAATTCGAAGAATCAACAGGTCCAGGAGCTGGTACTTTGAAAAAAGTAAATAAAGTTGATAAGCCTTTATCCAGACTCATCAAGATAAAGAGAGGACCCAAATAAACAGAATCAGAACTGACAGGTGAGAAATCACAACTGATACCTCAGAAATACAAAAGATTGTAAGAAATTACTACAAACAACTCTATGACAAAAAATATGACAACCTGGATGAAATGGACACATTTCTGGAAAGGTATAATTTACCAAAAGTGAACCCAGAAGAAGCAGAAAGCCTCAATAGGCCAATAACAACTAGTGAAATTAAAGAAGTAATCCGAAATCCCCCACAGCACAAAAGCCCCAGCCTAGATAGATACACAGGTGAATTTTACTGAACATTTAAAGAAGAATTAACTCCTATCCTTCGCAAGCTATAACAAAAAATTCAGTAAGAGGGAAGACTCCCACACTCGTTCTATGAGGCCAATATTATTCTAATCCCAAAACCAGGGCAAGACACAACTAAGAAAGAAAGCTACAGGCCAATATCTCTGATGAACATAGATGCTAAAATTCTTAACAAAATATTGGCCAACCGGATTCAGCAGTATATTACAAAGATCATACAGCATGATCAAGAGGGTTTCATCCCAGGGATGCAAGGATGGTACAACATTTGTAAATCAATCAGTGTAATACACCACATCAACAAATTGAAAGATAAAAACCATATCAATAGATGCTGAAACAGCATTTGATAAAGTACAGCAACCATTTATGATACAAACCCTCAGCAAAATGGGAATAGAGAGAGCATACCTCAACATCATGAAGGCCACCTATGAGAAACCTGAAGCCAACATCATACTCAACGGGCAAAAATTAAAAGCTTTCCCCCTAAGATCAGGAACGAGACAAGGCTGTCCACTTTCTCCACTTCTATTCAACATCATCTTGGAAGTTCTAGCTATAGCCATCAGAGAAGAAAAAGGAATCAAAGGTATCCAAATTGGAAAGGAGGAAGTCAAACTGTCATTATTTGCAGATGATATAATAGTGTACATACAAAACTGGATCGGCTCTAGCAAAAACTTACTCAACCTAATAAGTAAATTTAGCAAAATAGCTGGGTATAAAGTCAATATGCAGAAACCAAAAGCATTTTTGTATACCAATAATGAAACAACAGAAATAGAAGCGAAAAAACAAATCCCATTTACCATAACAACAAGAAAAATAAAGTACCTATGAATCAACTTAACCAAGGAGGTAAAAGACCTGTACTCAGAAAACTACAGAACAATGAAGAAAGAAATCAAGGAAGATACAAATAAATGGAAGCATATACCATGTTCGTGGATGGGAAGAATTAACATCATTAAAATGTCTATACTACCCAAAGCAATCTACATATTTAATGCAATCCCAATTAAAATACCAATGACAGACTTCACAGAAATAGAAAAAATACTTCAAAAATTTATATGGAGCCAAAAATGCCCATGAATAGCCACAGAAATCTTTAGAAAGAAGAACAAGGTAGGAGGAATCACAATACCAGACTTCAAACAATACTACAAGGCTACTGACATCAAAACAGCATGGTACTGGCATAAGAATAGACATATAGATCAATGGAACAGAATAGAGAGCCCAGAAATTAACCCAGGACTCTATGGTCAACTCATATTTGACAAAGGGGAAAGGAACATCAAATGGAGTCAAAACAGTCTCTTCAACAAATGGTGTTGGGAGAAATGGACAGCAACATGCAAAAAGATAAAACTAGACCACCAACTTACACCATACGCCAGAATAAACTCAAAATGGAATAAGGATTTAAACATAAGCAATGCCACCATAAAGGTCCTGGAGAAACATATAGACAGTAAACTTTTGGATATACTACGCAGAAATATGTTTACTGATACTTCACCAAGGGCAAAGGAAATCAAAGAACAAATCAACAAATGGTACTATATGAAGTTGAAAGTTTTTCTGTTCAGCTAAAGAAAACATCAGCAAAATTCAAAGGGAACCAACTGTATGGGAAAACATAATTGCCAATGATACCTCAGACAAGGGTCTGATCTTCAAAATATATAAAGAACTAATGTGACTCAACACCAGGGAGACAGACAGCCCAATTAAAAAATAGGCAAAGGACCTGAACAGACAACTCACTGAGGAAGATATACAAAGGACCCAGAGGTATATGAAAGAATGCTCAACATCACTAGTCCTCAGAGAGATGCAAATTAAAACCACAATAAGATACCACCTCACACCTGTCAGAATGGCAATCATCAACAAATCAACAGGCAAAAAGTGTTGGCGAGGATGTGGGGCAAAGGGAACCCTCATACACTGTTGGTGGGAATGTGGGCTGGTGCAGCCACTGTGGAAAACAGTATGGGGTTTCCTTAAAAAATTAAAAATGGAACTGCCTTTTGATCCAGCAATTCCACTACTTGGACTATACCCAAAGAATCCTGAAACACCAATTCATAAGAACCTATGCACATCTATGTTCATAGCGGCACTATTTACAATAGCCAAGTGCTGGAAACAGCCTAAGTGCCCATCAGTGGATGATTAGATCAAAAAACTTTGGTACATTTACACAATGGAATACTATACAGCAGAAAGAAAGAAGGAACTTGTACCCTTTGCAACAACATGGATGGAACTGGAGAGTATTATGCTTAGTGAAATAGGCCAGTCAGTGAAGGACAAATATCATATGATCTCACCCATTACAGGACAATAATGAACAAAACTAACAACAAGCAAAACAGAACCAAATATATGAATAC
>PVIW01012409.1:0-32242 GCA_004026585.1 Noctilio leporinus
GGAGAGTATTATGCTTAGTGAAATAAGCCAGTCAGTGAAGGACAAATATCATATGATCTCACCCATTATGGGACAATAATGAGCAAAACTAACAACAAGCAAAACAGAACCAAGTATATGAATACAAGGAATAGGCCTTCAGTGGTCAGGGGGAAAGGGGTTGGGGGGAGGGGGGAGGCAGAGGCAAGAAAGGGGAGCATCTTAGACAAGAACCTAGTATTAAGGAACCATGGACATGGACAACAGGTGGGATTGACTTTGGGGGGAATGGGTGGGTGGGGAGGGGGACAGAGGGGAGCAAAAAGGGGATGGATGTAATACAACAACAATAAAATTTAAAAAAAAAAAGGATCTAAATAAAACAAGAATAGCCATGTGTTAATTAACTGCTGATGCAGGGTAACAGGTACATGGGGTTTTGCTATATTATTTTCTAACTTTTGTATATGTTTAAAAACCTCATAAATTTAAAATATTTTAAATTAAGACTTTATCCTGCCAGATCCCACCATTCCATCCTTCCTGATGCTGCCAGGGCAATCTCTCCCAAACTCAAAACTTACCTATTCCATCAAGGGCATACTCCTTACCTAACGCAGCATGTAAGACCTCTAGGACCTAGTTCTGGTTTACCCCTCTTATCACAGCCACAGCATTACATAATATTCCCCTCCGTTCCCCACATGCTTTAACCTGTCAAGCTTTTTAGTTTCCCTAACATTCAAGACTTTTGATACCTTGACTCAACTTGCTCTCTTTGCTGAAATAGCTGCTCTCTGAATATCCCCTAGAGCTCAATAGTGTCACCTCCTCTATGAAACTATTTCAGATATTCCCTCCCTGAATAAAACTGACCACTCCTTCACCTGTGCCCCCACTGTACACTGCATATACCCTCAATCAACACACTTTTCCTTATTTACATGTCTATCTTCCCACTAGAGTGAGTTGTGCATAAATGGGACTGTGCCTATTTATCAGTGCATTCCTGTCACCTGCACAGAAACGGTCATTTAGTTTAGCATAGAAATGGTCATTTAACTTATTAATAAGTGACTAATGAGTAAATGTTTAATGAAGCTAAAAAATCCAAGTCACATTAAACTCTTTTGGTGAAATCTTCAACAACTGAGATAAACCTATTTATACAATTCACTCAATCTGCATCTTTCCATTAAAAAAATACTACATAAATGAATATACTATATGCGGGGCACTGCAAATTAGCCAGATATAAAAAAGAAGAAAAAAGAAAGATTGGAAGCAATGACAATACAACAAGAAATAAAACTCTAGAACACGAAAATGCACAATTACATTGTCCTAGTGGCCAGAGCAAAGCTGAAAAACAATCAATTACAAGATCAACACAGTACATTAAGTAAATCCTTATGACATCAACATAATCCTCTTGCTTTCTAAGAAAAATTGAATTTTTAGAGATTAAAGTTGCATAAAGCAGAAAACATTTTTAGCACAAGTGAAACAATTAGCCCAACTTTCACCTTTGGTCATAGTGTTTTAGTCTAAAAAATACACACACACACACACACACACACACACGAGTGAGAAAACCTAAGGCAAACAAAACAGCAATTTCAACATCTTCTTAACGACATGTGGAGAAATATTTAGATTTCTTGTCATATTGAAGGATCAGCACAAAGTTCCTGAAATTCTATGAAAAAATCTTTGCACATGCTATTATTTCCTGGGAAGATAACTGATAGCTTTCATTGGCTACTTAGAGATCCATGACTTGAAAAACATTAGGAACCATGACCCCACAAAAGGTCTTTAAGACACTGTCTGCCTCACCAGTACAATGTTTTCACTTTCATTTATGAAATAAAGGTGTATGGCATTTCCCCTAAAGCCACATGATAGGCTGTCACATACAATACAGTATAGGAAACCGATGAAAAAAATTCCAACTCTTATACATTATTCAGCTCCAATTCTGTCATATCCCCAAGTTTTCAAAGAAATATGCAGCATCTCTAAACATTAAAACCTCCTTTGTGTAAGGGGGAATTCTGTATTCCTGGAATTAAAAATTATCTTCTTTTAAAAATTTTACAAATAAATAAATAAATAAATCTTCTAGTCCCATATCTTGAAGAAAAGTAGAAAAGGCACAAACCTTCTATAGAAAGCTAGATTAGGTATATTTCTAAATAAAACCTAGGTTTTAGTGTCTTAAAATACTCTGACAAAAGATATACTTATATCTGTATGGGGCAGGGAGAGAAGGAGAGACCTCAGTAAGGTATTTATTTGTTACTATACACTGTAATTTATTTTTTATTTAAAGACACAGACTGAGGAATACTAATCATAAAGTCAAAATGAAGTAGAGGACAACAGCATAGTGGAAAGACCAAGAAGTGAGAAAAAACTGGGCTTAAATTCTATTTACTAGCTGTATGATCTTAGACAAGTTGCAGTACCACTCTGACTCTGCTAAACCTCTAAAATAAACAACAGTCTATCCAAAGGATTGTGCCTAGCAAAGAGTAAGCTATACTATTATTTGTTACATTTCTTTTAACTGCAGATTTATCTAAGGGCAGCAATCTTATTGATCTCTCTCTCTCTCTCACAAACACACTTAAACACACACACACGCCAAAAAGAGCTTATCTTTTCAACCTTTCTACATGTTATCTGCATATGAAGGAGAACATAAAGGCTATATTAACCTCCAGACTTAGCCTTAACTACTGACAAGAACTGAAAAGTTAAACTTTGATGAATACTCCAGGTCTCATTCTCAAGTTAGTTATAAATAAGTCTACTAAATGATGTTTGGTTGGGCCACGCCACTGGACAATCAAATATTTTAAGTGTATGTCAATTATTTTGAGCTGGTTCAAGTAAATTTGGATGAAACAAGAGACAAAAGTTCTTTTATATGGTTTAAAAGAACAAGTTATTTATATCACTTATTAACATGATAAAAATTTCAACCTCAAAGGTTTCTTAAAAGAATCAAATCAGTTCATTGATTTTTTTAAAATGCTGTAAAACAGAGCATTTAGAAATAAGATCGAGCCCGGGCTGGTGGCACAGTGGATACGTGCTGGCCTGCGAACCCAAAGGTGGCTGCTTCGATTCCTAGCCAGGGCACATAACCAGGTTGCAAGCCAGGTCTCCAGTCAGGTCCGTGGCTGGAGGCAGGTGAAAGGCAACCATGAACTGATGTTTCTCTCCCTCTCTGCCTCTCTCCCTTTGAGTCAATGTAACAGTCCCCTACGTAGCCTGTCATATAATAATTTCTGGTGTTTTTTTTCTATTTTATGTATCTTGAGAGAGAAGGGAGAGAGAAAGAGGAGAAACATCAATAGGCTGCCTCTGAGCCCCAACCAAGGATCCAACCAGCAACCCAGGCATGTGCCCTAACCAATGACCTTTCACTCAGCAAAACAATGCCCAACCAACTGAGCCACACAAGTTAGTTAGGGTACCAGTGTTTTTTAAAATAACCAAACACAGGTTGCAAGCCAGGTCTCCAGCCGGGTCTATAGCGGGAGGCAGATGAAAGGCATCCATACATTGGTATTTCTCTCCCTCTCTGCCTCTCTCCCTTCCACTCTCTCTGAAAAACAGTAAATAAACATCTTTAAAAACGAATAAATAACCAAACAATGTAAACAACAGGCTGCTTTAAAACATTTATATCTTTAACATGAAAAGTGTTAGCTTGAAATGAAAGAAAAGTTAGCAAAGGCAATCTAGTTCCCTGCCACCAACTGACTTTGTCACTTTAGGACAATCTAGGCCTGAAACACAAAAAATGGGAATATAATTACTAAGATCCCTTGAAACACTGTCTCTAAACACTTTGCCTTCAGTTGGAGATACATGTTAAATATTAAATACAACTAATCTGAATTATTCTCAAAATTAAAAAGCCAAAAGCAACCAAGCCAGTTTTCTACTTGGCACAAATTCCAGTTTTTTTTTTTTTTAAACAAAGTACACTTTTCCAAATAATTCACTTTTAAGCTGAGTGCATTTGAAAGGTCAAATTAAGTTTTCCCAAGCTGAAAAAGAATCGCTTTTGGTTAACCATCTGGATGAAAATAAAAGCACACACCTACTTCACATCATTAATCAAACATAAAATGCTAAACTATAAAAGTATTAGAAGTAATGTAAGAAACTATTCTTGTAATCTTGGCAAAGATCTTCCAAGCAAGATACACGATTTAGTAACCATAAAGCAATGAAAAAAGGGGACAGATCTGACTATATAAAAATTCCAAACCACAAACAAAATATTTGCAATAGGATAAAGAAAGATTTGGTATTTCTAACATACAAAGAACTCCCTAAACTCAATTAAGACAAATAATCTGACTGAAAATGAATAAGGCATGAAACTGCGATTTGTAGAAGATATAATAAACATTTGTTCATCCTCACTAGTAATTACAAAAAGGCTAATCAAAGCAAGGACATTCTATTTCTCACTAATCAGTCTGGTTAAAATTAAGAACATCAACAATATCTTATCTTACCAGATACAGGTGGAAAAAAAAAGGCACTCAAACTCTGGGAAGGAAAATTCAATACTATACATAGCCTTCAGTACCTATCAAAAATTTAAATGACCCAGAATGAATTATACTTCTTTTTTTTTTTTTTTTAAGATTTTATTTATTTCCAGAGAGAGGGGAAGGGAAAGAGGCAGAGGAGAGAAACATCAATGTATGGTTGTCTTTCACCTGCCTCCAGCCACAGACCTGGCTGGAGACCTGGCTGGAGACCTGGCTTGCAACCTGCTTATGTGCCCTGGCTGGGAATCGAACCTGCGACCTTTGGGTTCGCAGGCCGGCACCTTATCCACTGTGCTACCAGCCAGGGCTTGAATTATACTTCTAAGGCCCCACAAAAGGAAATGATTATAGTAAGCTCATGCTTCGGGGTATAATACACTAAAAAAGAATGGAGTCAAGCTGTATGTTGTACATTTTAACTTCAAAGTTTTATAAGCAGGAAATTCAGTCCTATCTATAGGCTTACAGCATCCATAAGCATGCATGAAAACAGAGTCAAATCAAATTGTCCCATCAAAAAGCTCCAAATTGGCTTCATGTTGAAAAGTAATAACCAGTCAAAAGGGCAAAAAAACTGAGCTTTCTTTGGACCTTTTATCATTAACTTTTCTATTCCCTTAAATTTTCACCATTTGGGGAAAACTTTATTAAAAGGGGTCAATTATTCTGGACTTTCATGGATGACACCTGCTGGCACATTCAGAAATAGAGGTAAGTTCAGTTTTAAGAAAAGATTTATCAGCCCTGGCTGGTGGCACAATGGTTAAGGCACTGGCCTGCAGACCCAAATGTCACTGGTTCGATTTCCCAGCCAGGGCACATAACCAGGTTGCAAGCCAGGTCTCCAGCCAGGTTTGTAGCTGGAGGCAGGTAAAAGGCAACCATACATTGATTTCTATCTCTCTCTCTCTCTCTCCCTCTCTCCTTACCCCTCTCTCTAAAAATAATAAAATCTTTAAAAAATATGTTTATTTTTAATACAGTAGAAACTGGACTAGGTCACCTGGGTTCAATGGTGGACTCCACTACTAACCTGCCATGTTACCTTGGACAAGGCATTTCCTCTAATCTGGGCCTATAAAATAAGAAGTTTGATATGGATAATATCAAATATAAGATCTTATCCAACACTTGTTGAACATGGAGATTACAATTTTGTCTTGCTAGAGGTAGAAATTTGAATTCACCCATGCAGGCAGTCTGTCTTTACTTTTAAAAAGCAAAAATATAATGCTCTAAAAGGCTGTCTTCAAGATAGATAAGGGAATTTGAGGATCAGCAATTAGATCAACAGACAGCAAAGTGCTCTAGGCTGGAGAAGTCAAACTAGCCCCTGCAAAAATTATGTCAGCAGATATAGGTATAAGGAGAGCCATCTACAGCAATGATACCAGGTCTATCCAGATTTATGCTCTTCTCTAATATAAAGTATCAATCAAGGCTTACCCTGAGATGCTGTATACTGTAAATCAACATTGATTATATATTAAACCAGGGGTGTCAAAACTCATTTTCACTGGGTGCCACATTAGCCTCACAATTGCCAAATACAATTTTAGGACTGTATAAATATAACTACTCCTTAACAGTTAAGCAAGCTGGGTAGAAACAAGGTGCCAGGCCAAATAAAACAAAGTGGAGGCCCTGATTCAGCCCATGGGCTTTGTGTTTCTCACCCCTATACTAAACATACCAGTTAATAATGCAGGATGGTCTCTCTAAAGGACAGTAAGTAGCAAAAGCCTTACATGTTTGATTTGGGGTCCAGAAATTTACTAAGGAAATAAACATGGACATTACAAATGTTTCTCTATTAGAATGTTGCTCTGCTTCTTTTATTCAACATTTATTTACCAAATGTCTACTGTGTGCTAGGAAATATTGTTAAGATAATGAAAAACTAGAAATTAAAGCTTTGAACACAGGGTATTAGTTAAATCAGAATTCATGCACACAGCAGAATATAATGCAGCCATTAATAACATTATAGAAGTATACATTATGACAGAGTCCAGGAGTCAATATATTAAGAGGGAACAGCAAATTTAAAAATACCATTTCTATGCTGGAGAAACAGTTAAAAAAAAAAAAAGACAATCTGGGGTAAAATAATAAAGTTTGAATATGGACTGGATATTACATAAAAAAAAAAAAAAGAAAAAGAATAAATTCCCTCGGTGTGATAATAATATTGTGGTTTTATAGGTCCTCATTCTTTGTTTTTTAAAGATTTTATTTTTTTTAGAGCAAGGGGAAGCAGGGAGGGGAAGAGGGAGAGAAACATCAATGTATTGTTGCCTTTCACCTGCCTCCAGCTACAAACCTGGCTGGAGATCTGGCTTGCTACCTGGTTATGTGCCTTAGCTGGGAATGGAACCAGCAACCTTTGGGTTTGCAGGCCGGTGCCTATCCACTGAGCCATCAACCAGGGCTTATAGGTCCTTATTCTTAAAACACGCATGCAGAAGGATTTAAGGGTGAAGTACCTTCTTATTTTATATCCTTTTAAAAAGTCAAGTACACACATTAATCAAATATGGAGAATTCTTAATAATTGTTGGATAAAGCTGATGATATACAAATGCTTCTGTGCTATTCTTTCAGCATTTTGTCTGAAAATTTTCATAATAAAAAGTGGGAAGGTAATGAATTACATTTTTAAAATTATTTTTAAATGTTTATGCTACACAAGCATAAAGAAAAGCCTTGGAGCCCTGGCTGGTGGCACAGTGGATAAGGCATTAGTCTGCAAACCCCAAAGGTCACTGGTTCGATTCCCAGCCAAGGAACATAACCAGGTTGCAAGCCAGGTCTCCAGCCAGGTCCTTAGCTGGGGGTAGGTGAAAGGCAACCATACATTGATGCCTCTTTCCTCTGCCTCTCTCCCTTCCCCTCTCTCCAAAAATAATAGATTAAATTTTTTAAAAAAGAAAAAAAAAAAAAAGAAAAGCCTTGGATGAACATACTGTATACCAATATGTTAATAGTGTTTATCTCTGAATAATTTCAAATGTCTGTGCTTATCTTTATTTTTCCAATAATATATACTTCTATAATCATGAAGAATATTACTTAAAAATAAAGTCAAGAAAGTGTTTTCAAACAAGACTTACAATAGGAATGAACAAATGGCTAAATAGTCACATTCTCAAAGCATTCTTTTTTTTTTAATTTAATTTTATTGTTGTCTCAAAGCATTCTTATTAAATGATTTTACAAACTGAAGTAATATGCAATTTTAATATTACACAAGAGATAACAGATTGTTGTGTGGACATCACATAGGGTTTTGAATTTATACTTAACATGAGTAATTTATACCATTCTCAATAGTATAAAAATCCAAGCAATTCACAGTAATGATTGCAAAGAGGAAGGGAACACTGGGTTAAAGTATTACTAAAAAGAATTTCCCCTATACCTATTACCTGCTTCCTAAAAGACTCAAGGCAAAAATAAGTGTTAAAAAATGATCAATCCGGGGAGGGGATAGGAAAAGGGTTTTTATCATATTTTTCTCTGTACTCCTCAATATATTTTAAATTTCTCAAACAGAAATGCAAACATTGCAGAACAAGCTCAAGTTCCTTTTGACCACTCCTCCCCCAAACATGTTTTCCCCAGTTAAAAAAAAAAACCATAAAATTGTATCATATAAGCTATACTGTCATGTAACTTGCCAAAATTATCTCCAAAGTAGCAGTATTAATTTATACCACTTGTGGGCATTATTTAAGACTAGACTATTTCCTATACTCCTGCTAGGACTTGATATTTCCTAGGTTTTTGGGGTTTTTTTGCCAATCCACAGTTAAAAGAAATCTCATTTTAATTTGCATTTCCAATGTTTAGTGTGAGTACATTTTCTTATTATTAGGCATTTTTAGTTCTTCTGGAAAAGGCATGTCCAAATTTTTCTAAATGTTACTCCTGTCACTAAGATGAAAACACACAAACCAAAATGTTAACAGTGACTGAATATGCTGTAGGAGTAGGAATCTTCCTACTCCTAAGAACACATTTTCTAGTTTTCCTCAAACTAATTCAGTAACAGAAACTAAAACATGATGATAAAGTAGGTAAAAGTAATCCTTTTAGGTTTTTAAAAAGGCGTTAGTTTCAGGGTACTCTACCTCTGGAGCACCCTTCAGGAGTTCATAAAATCTAGCACAAAGAAGCAAACCCATCTAAAATACAAATGAAACAATGTTTGAGACCTTTAGGATACATTTCATTCATTTGGGATACATTTAACTAACTTTGTATAGCATTTTTGTATAGTATCATTATTGAGTCCATGATGTATTTTTTATGTATCTTGTTTAACTGTAACAAAATTACTATGTGGCATTCTCTGATGCTCACCTATAAATTGCTGTAGCACATTTTGTTCCCTCATGTTGCGGTACTGATTCCTCTGAGTTTGGTTTACAAGTCTCCCTCCCATAGAAGACCATGCTGCTCTCCATTCTCTAGCTGCTTATCTTTTTGTATTCCCAGTATCTGGCAGTACTGAATATGTCCTCAAATACTTATTGAGTGAATAAGTTATCATCACTCCCATTTAAAGGATGAGGAGGCAACAGGCTCAGTGATAAAGTAATTGCCCCAAGTAACAAAGCTAATAAATATTCCTTTTACATAAATTACAATGACTTTATCTTTGTAGGGCACTATAATTTAAACCTTTAAAAACAATTTTACTTTAATGCTTGTAACAGCCTATGAAGCAGGCTTTTTGATTACCATTTTACATATGAGAATGCAAATTCAGTGACTAGGGCCACTCAAATCCTAGTTTATATGAAGTACAGCTGTTTCTTTCCATACTTGATAAATCACTAACTGGGTGTAGAAGCTTCTATATTTATGTAGCAAACATCTGAGGGGGTGGTGGAGGGGAACGGAGAAGGCGAAAAGAAGACAGTTAAAGCAAAAGGACAGAAGCTGGAGACCAGGTGTATGTGTGTAAAGACCAAAAACTGATATTATAGTGTCAACCACAAGTACTACTTTGAAATCTAATCTTGGCCCAAAGGTTTTTCTTGTTATTACCCTGTATTCACAGAAGACAATTGCAGGCATTCTCACATATCAGCAGTCTCAAAGGCCAGGGAGGGATATAGAGCTAAGGAGAACTTAGAGAAACAATAGGTTACATTATCCATGGACAAAGCAGGGGAAGAAATGGTAACACAAAGGAAAAGGCTAAGGAACTTTAAACATGATCTCACTTAGTCCTCAACTGGACTGAGTTTCTCTCAAGGGCAGAGATCAACTCTCATTCATTTTATGTTCTTAGCTCATAGTATTTAGAAATGCTCAGCAACTACCTGTTGAACTGAATGAAGAGAGGTAAGAAGTGAGAAAGAAAAAGATTAAAAAATGGTTTTCAATTTATTAAGCACTTACTATGTGTCAAGTGCTATGCTGTTTAGATAACATATATTAAAAGGAATATTTACCTCTTTTCTAACCTGCTATATATGGTGCCAATCAAGTATCTTTAATAGTGGAAATACCAGTGACTATTAGGAAGATTCATTATGGGTTGCTAAGGTTACAGCAGAACTTTGAATAGAACAAACTTGAACAATAGGGGGCTGTGTAGATGGAAGGAGATCAGGTCAACCAATGTAGTGCACATACCATGGAACTGGGTAAGGTCCTTCTTCATAAAGTATGAATGTGACACCTAAGGCTTGACGAAGTGAAAAAACAACTCCGGTGGAACATTCAGTTATCACTGCCAGAGTCTTAACCCCCAAATGACCAAGGAACAAACCCCATTCCTCCCCACCAATGATAACCCCAACACAGACCTGAAGGGTCCAAACACACTTTGCCAACTGCCCATCTCTGAGCTGTTGGAGGCATTAACCAAAATAGTACATTAAAGAAATTACTATCTACTGACGACCTACATATACTAACATCTTGAATTTTCTCATTTAGCCCTGGCTGGTGAGGCTCAGTGGATTGAGTGCTGGCCTATGAACCCAAGGGTCACAGGCCAGGTCTCCAGTGAGGTGCCCAGTCAGAGGCAGGTGAAAGGCAACCATACATTGATGTTTCGCTTTCTCTCCCTTTCTTCCTCCCTCCCTTCCCTTCTCTCTAAAAATAATGAATAAAATCTCTAAAAAGGTTTTTCTCATTTAATCCCAGTAACCCCAATAAAAAAGGTACCTTCCCCACAAGAGGCAACTACAGGTTAGGTTACCTGCACTAAGTGACAGAACTAGTAAGTGACTAGAAAAACTTTAAAGTGAAGCATTTTTTTGCCCTTCTTAGATCAATTATATCACTGAGTAACCTTATAAAATTATTCCAGATAATATATGAAAACAAAATGATGGAATTAGAATGTCATCATTCTGACACTTTCAATGAATTAACGGATCTAGCCTTTGTACAGCAATGGCTGCTAACATCCAAAGAAAATATTCACACCATTACAACCTGATGAATATTGTGAATGAACACAGCAGTGCCAATATTCTTGCCAAAGGGAATGAACCTGAATTTAAAGCTTCTGGATCCAGCTGTCATCTGCAGAAAATACAAAGGACAGAGGACCATGTTGAACTGTAGAGAGTATGCAACCGGAAAAATTCAGTCTTGGGGAAACTAAAGGTCAAATGGCCAGAGTTTTTCAACAGATATAGTATAGGGAAAAGAGGAAAAAAAAAAGAAGAAGAAGAAGAAAAGCGAGGGATATTTAAAAGACAAATAAAAATTTGAAAGATAGACAAAATAAACCAGACTATCCAAGGATGCACACTTGGATAATAAAACTGTAATAGATTGTGCAGAACTGATTACTATAAAGTCAGAATAGCAGGTACTTTCCAAGGGAGGAAGGATGCTGTGATTGGGGTGGGCACAGGAAAGGACTTCTAGGGAACAGGCAGAGTTTTATTTATTTATTTAAGGCAAAAGTGTTTGCCTTAAAATAATTTATTAAACTTAAAATTGGTTTTTGGGTGGTTTTCCATATCTGTATTCTATTTTTTTGCAATAAAAACAAAGCATTTTAATCACTTGAAAGCTGCTTACATACAGCATGATTCCATTTGTATGAAATGCCAAGAATAGACAAATCTATAGAGACAGAAAGTAGATTAGTGGTTGCCAAGCACTGGAGGTTAGTAAAGAGAAGGGAAGTGACTACTAACGGTACTGAGTTTCTTTGAGGGGTGATGAAAATGTTCTAAAATTAATGTAATGGTTGTACAACTGTGAACAACTAAAATCCAATGTATACTTTAAATGAGTGAATTACATGGTATATGAATTGTATCTCAATAAAGCTGTTGGAAAGTCTAAGACACCACACTTAAGCCAAGACATATTTTTAAAATACAGATAGGAGTGGAACCTGAGAATCTGAATTTCTGACAAATTCCCAGATGATACTGCTAATACTGACCGGGGTGCTGTTTTTTGAAAACCACTTAACAAAAGATTTCAAAACTGCTTCTAGATGAAGGCAAGACTAAATAGCACTGAAGAGTTAAGTATTTTTACTCAGGGACTGAGAAGTTATTCCAGGAAAAAAACTGTTAACATTCTGTACCATACATTGGTTCCAGTGGTTCCCCTGATCATCAACAGCATCTCCTGCGAAACAGCTGGAAATGCAAATTCTCAGCTTCATCCCCCTCCCCCACTCAATTTACGGAATCAGAAAATCTGGGGGTAGATTCCCTGCAACCTGTTTTAACAATCACCTCTAGGTGATTCTGATGTTATCTAAAGTTTCAGAACCACCATTCTAAGCATTTTATATGCCTTAACTCAGCTAAATTTCTCCAAAACCGTATGAGGTAGGTAACAGTATTATTACCATTTTACAGATTAAGAACTGTGGCACAGAAGTTAAATAATTTGCATAAAATGACATAGCTGGTAAGAAATGGAACCAGAATTTGAACCCAGGGAGTCTGGTGCCAGTGTTCTTAAGAACTGTGCTGAAAAATACTTCCACCTATAAAAACTCAATTGGCAAAATAATAAAAAATTAGTAGTGGGAGTAAACAACAAAGTAGCAAAGACCGAGAGAAATATGCCTCACTATGAAAACAGGCAAGTAAAAATATAATTACAGCAAATAACGAAAGCGTTATAGCAATCTCCCAAAAGTGTTCCAAAATATAAGCAGCCACCAAATACAATGCACTGAAGTATTTCCAGAGCAATTATCTCTTGCATCTAATTATAAAGACTAGAAACCTGGACAATGCTAAAGATGGTACAGGAATTCATGGCAGTAAGTTCTCACTTATCAACCTTTAAAACCTACATATTTGATTACACTAAAAGATCATTCCATCATTCGTATCTCCCTATTCCTAGTTCCTTTTAGCTACTGAAGATTATTGAAAAGATCACTTTTTTTCTCAACATCTAAGATTACACAATCAGAATCTCAAGGTTGGAAAAAAATTTTCATTCATCTTAGTCCAACCAGCAATCCAGACTGAATCGATCTACAATACCAATCTCCATTTAATGATTCATTCATAAGAAGCTAAAACAAATTCCAACTTTCTGTAAAATCACATGCTGGGATCAATCCATGCCACCATCAAAATCTAAAAAACCAAATGGTTAAAAACATTTTTAGGAAACTAAAGTTGAAAATGCTCAGGTTAACAGCCCCAACAAAACTTATAGTTGCTTTACTCACAGAGAGCCACTCCTTTACTATCTGAAAGCATTGCTATAACCAGAAGACAAGGCTGCTCAACAAGTACATCAAGTTTTAGTGACTCAACCAAACCTATGACACATCAAATGAGAGGGCTTCCAAAGAATCTTCAGAGATGAATTATCCCTGACATTAACATATAAATATCTGTTAACCAGTCATTGAGAAAACGAGGCAGAGAACAATACAGCAGAAACACTCAGAACTCAAATGCTTGTGATTATCAACCTTATAGATGGCGAGATCATTGTAGAGCAGCCTAAGATGGTTACAGTTACACATCAGATTTTAACATCTTAGTCTCACTGTAGGAGAGGTAACATGGAATGTAAAGAGAACATATTTATAGAGCAACCAAGTTTGGCATTTCAGTAATACTTTGAATCCACAGTTTAAAAGACACAAGAGATTAAAAAAACCAACAGCATTCCCATTGTAAACTTGTAGCTGTTAAGAAATTTGGAAACAATTAAAATAATAAAATGCCTACTATGTGCAAAGCTGTCCCAAAATTCTACAGTTATCCTAGTTCCACAAACTCATGATTAGAAGTAACCTGTTCAAATTTCCTAACTACAGAAAACTCAGAACAGGATTAAATATCTAATCACCATATCCAATGTGCTTAAATTTTTTTGTTAAATGAATGGACTTCACAGCATTTCCCAAGAAATCACTTCTTCAATACTTAGTCTATTTCCAACTAGTGATCTGACTTCTCCATTAATGAACAAAGAACCGAAAAATCTGAACTCATGATCACTGGATTCATTACATTTCATCTAATACCTCAAAAACTTTAATTTATGACCTATATATACACCCTCGGTACCCCTTCAACTTGGAATCACTCTCATTTTATAGAAAGGCACAAATGGCCTTGCTCTGCCCCCATCTGTGCTCAAGTCAAAGGCTGGCTGGAGTCTGTGTCCAACTTTCATTCTCAGGTTTTGACTATAGAAAAGACATACAGCAGATCCCAGGATCGCCAATGGTACACAAGAAAAGAAATGAATAGTTAAAAGGACTTTATGCTGGGGGGGGGGGGGCATCATTTCCAGAAGAAATAAAATTAAAAATAACAACAGGAACACTACAGTTGTATAAAGTAGCTGAAAATAAGGATGTAAGTGGAAGCTCTCAAAAACTTTAATTTTGCCATTTCAAAAAGTGTATCACAGCCAGAGGAACTCATCACTAAATCTCATTAGCTTGGAAGTTATGGGTCAGAGTAGCTGAGATACCAACATCAAAGAATAAAAAGCAACATTATGACATAGTATAAAAATAACTAAACCACCTAAGGAAATTGAAACCATGATGAAAAACCCCAAAGGCACAATCAGGTCATTATCTAGGAAACATTAGCTTCTTCCACAAGGAGGCCTACTTTTCATGTGGAGCAGTAAGCAGGGCCAAGACATGGGACTGAAGTCAGGTATCAATTAAATCAGACTCTGCCACAGAAAAAAGAATCCATGACTAGTTATTTTGGGATAGTGCCTAGGCCAGCAGTATCAACTCCAACTGGGATACAGGCGATTATTGCCACTGTTCCATTATAATGGGGTCCTCCCTCCACGATCTTTAACTTAGCAAGAATGTTTAGATACCACTACTGAGATATAATCACCAAATATGAGGAAAACTATAGGATATTTTTCAACAAATAAATCAATAGAAAAAAACAAAAGGGAGAGAATCTGCAGACTACAATAGATTTAGGGGACATATCAATCCTTTATAATAAATGGACTTTCTTCAGATCCCAATTCAAACTATCAAATTTGATCACTAGTTTCACATTTGATATTTTTAAAAAAGCATTAATTTTTCAGTTGTGATTTTTTTAGAGATGCAAATATTTACAAATAAAAATATAACCATAAGGATTTATATCAAAATAGTTAAGGGGGCAGTGGATAGAACTACAGATGAAATAGAATGGCTACAAGTTGGTAAATGTTAAAAGCTACACAGAGGGAATCATTATACTACCCAATTTGTGTATGTTTGACATTTTCCATAGCTTTTTAAAACAGAACTGGTTAGACATATCTTGCTATTTTATTTTTTTTTAAAGATTTTATTTATTATTTCCAGAAAGAGAGGAAGGGAGAGAGGCAGGGAGGAAGAAAGGGAGAGAAAGAGAAACATCAATGTAAGGTTCCCTTTCACCTGCCCCCAGCTACGGACCTGGCTGGAGACCTGGCTTGCAACCTGGTTATGTGCCCTGGCTGGGAAGTAGAACCAGCGACCTTTGGGTTCGCAGGCCGGTACCTTATCCACTGTGCTATATTTTATTTTTTGAATGATACCTAAGGTGAGTTAAAAGATTATATACAGACAGAACTCAATCAGTTTAGTTCAGTAACAAGCTCCACTTAAATGCAAGAACCAACTAGTGACACTTCACATCAATATTAGAAACCAGAGTAACTCAATTACAAAATGGAAATACACCCACCCCAACATCTCCATTCCAGGAAGTAGAGTGCAAATACTACCCACAAAGACTTCGAAGAACTAACCTAAAATCACAGCCAATTATACTCATCCTGGTGGAAAATACCAACACTGCTCCAACAGCTTTCTCAACCTTCCTGACCAAGTTTGCCTGCTGGTTCCTCTGGAGTACTAACACACTCAGGTCAGACTACTGAAGTACCTACAAAAAAAGGTGGGGAGGGGGAGACACACAAACATTTATTAGGGTGTAGGGGAGTTAACTATCAATGTTCCAACATAATCACAGTTATTATTTCTTAAGCAATCACCCTCACATAGCAATTTGCATTTTTCAAGACCTGCTCTGGGCAGTGAAAAGGATTCAGAAAGAACAGCTAAAACATTTCTCACCTGACATCCCCTGAAAACTCAACGCAGTTCTCAGCACAAATGAAATTATAAGGGATAGTGATTATTCTATAAACAATTTTTATCACTATAAACTGATACCATGGCAGTTTAGATTTATTACTTTTGGTGAAAAAAAATTGCACACATTAAAAAATCTTCACCTTTATACATTCATTTTGGCCACACTAGGAAACAAATTATAAACATGCTAGAACAGGGGTGTCAAACTCATTTTCACCAGGGGCCACATCAGCCTCGAGGCTGTCTTCAAAGGGCCAAGGCTGTCTTCAAAGGGCCGAACGCAATTTTAGGACTGTATAAATGTAACTAACTACTTGGTAACAGTTAAGTGAGCCAGGTAGAAACAAAGTGCCAGGCTGGATAAAACAAGGTGGAGGGCTGGATTCAGCCTGTGGGTCTTGTGTTTGCCACCCATGCCCTAGAAACTCAGGTTGAACTTTGTCACTGAACCTTAGTCAAAGTTTTTAACTGGTATTTCCACTCCTTCCTGTCTTCTCAGAGCTACCTAGAATTAAACCTTTTAGACCACACCTAGATCATCATTCCCAGATTTTTTCTAATTCTAAATGACAAGAGCCAAATTAAAGTTCAATTAAACTCCAATCATTGCTGACACATTGTAAAGAACACCAAGGCAGTATCTCAAAACAAAGTGGTCCCCCTGACCTCCAAAGAAAAATGATAAAAAATCTATTACCACCAAAGTACTTACACTTAAATAAACCCTAATGCTCAAAACTAGTGTCCATATGCAGTTAATTACTGGATGGTTACTCATGGTAAAATTTTAATCCACCATCATATTCCCATTTCAAACTCCATTACCTACCAAGATAATTAGGAAAAAGCACTCACTTCATAATATTAGTCTAATCAAAATATAACAGTAAAAAATATCTCCATACTGAACCCAGTCACTTCTACTTAGAATGTCAGAAAACATATAAAATATCAAAAGGATAACAGAAATTAATATGTGAAACAACTGGCAGTAATTCCCTTTGGAAAAGAAGCCTGGTGTCCCAAACCACCTCTCTAAACTCTCTCAGGTAGAAATTATCCTGCCCAAGTAAGACCAAATAGCAGATACCTACACTGATCTAAGGGACCAAACAAAGCAGGTAGGGGAAAAGCACTATGAACACTTGAAAACTTGCTAGCAAAGGTTCCCTTTATCACTACGGAAAGGATGGCACCAATTTTCATCTAGGATGAATGACAGAACAAACTACCTTTGAAAGAGTAGATGGGAAGAGGCAAGGGATGAGGCACCCCTTCTAAGACAGAATCCCCTGGGGGGTGTATTTGAGAGGAATATTATGGCTGGTGGTTATTCCAGGATAATGATTTTGCACTAACATTCCTTGACTAGGTTAACACAGATGGGAATCACATCCAAACTTTGGGAACCATTGCAGATTAGAGTTTGGCCTATGAAGAGAAAGAAATACAAAAATGACAGGACTGGCATGAAAATTTTACAGTTAAAGTAACAAAATCTCTTATTCTTTCCTAGGCCATAAAACTACATGACACAGATGCATCTGACAATGTATTCTTACACCACGAAAAAGTAACCACAATTTACTATGTGTCTACCATAAGCCAGGCATTTACAAAATGTCTAATTCTAGCAACTACAAGTGCTACTATTCTCATTATCCAGATGAAAAAAACAAGAATCTGAAAAGAAATTTGCCAAGGTCACAAAGTTAACATGAACCCAAAGAACACAGTATCTCCACTGTACTAGGTTGCCTCCCCTTGACTGGGGAATGTTAGTATCTCCTCAGTCTAGGCAACATTGGGATAAAATGATGTTGAACATGTAATCTAAAAAAGAAACTGCCTACAGTAATGCTGAAATGAGGAGTAGAAAAACAAAATACATGGCAATGATTGAGAGGCAGGAGATAACCTATCAAAGCTATTTTGCAGCACATGGGGGAGGGAGAATGTAGTGGAGCCTGACAATAAAGTATCTTCTCTCTAGGGAATTCAGCTCCTGGGGAAAAAAAAAAAAAAAAGAGTATGAGGGGCAAGGATTAAGAAGTGAATAACATGTAAGAGGTGGTCAGAAGCAAAGAAAGATTTCCACAGACCAAGGAGTCACAGGACCTCAGAGCAAGGCAGGGAAAAGGGGCAGTTCCCAAGTTTGTGTGGGGACAGAGGAGGTTTGTGGGGTGTAGAATTAAAATTTGGTTTACCAGAGGGTTACCCCCTACAGCTTTTTTTTTTTGGGGGGGGGGGGGTGTTATGAGGAAGGAAGACTAATGGCCCCTAGAATGAAGAGGTCAGAAAACTGCAATCAACTAACCACCAACCCATTCACTGTTCTGCCTGAGTGGTTGAACAGCATGCAGAGTTGGAGAAACTGGTGCCCTGTGCTTCGATCAGGGTCACAAAGCATGAAGACCTGAGGAAGTGAAAAGCTACTATGGCTCCATCCATCAAGATGGAGCAAAGGAAGGGTAAGATCCTATTCAATGCTTGACTCAAGAGAACCAATGGATGGGATAGGGGCTTTGGGCTAAACTCTTCATTAGGAGAACTGGGCAAGAGATAACATAGAAAAGCTTTGCCTCCCTCTCTTAAATATCCACGTAGATGAGGAAGATTCAATAGGACTACACAATCAGGGGAGAAGTGGGAGGAGTGCGTCAGAAGCAAAAAGCCTGACCTTAAGAGACCATCGGAGTTGGGGAAGTAGATTCCACCAAAAGAAAAACTAGGTGATTGATTTGGTCAGCCACAGGGGCGGAGAACGGAGGCCATCCAGCAAAAAGGTAGGGGAGAAAGGAACCGAACCAGTCGTAGGTTAGTCCTCTCCCTTACCGCCTAATCTAACCCCCAACCCCACACCCAGCTAACTCCAGGACTCCCACCCCCACCCTTCTCAACCCGCCCACTGCAGCGGCGACAACGGAGGCGTTGACTGACTGCTGGGGCAAAGGCGGGCCCACACGCGGCTGAGGCCCGGGAAATGGTGTCGCCTCACCCGATTAGAGACAGGGTGGTCTGCGCCACAGGTTAGGTTTATCAGTACCTCGGCGTTCCGCCAATCGTCACCTCCATAACGTCGGGTACCTGAGAGGCGTCATAAATGCGGACAGCCAACACCTCAGTCTCAGGTCCTGGCCGGACAGACATCAGCTTCCGCCGCCATCTTAACAATCAAGCGGACCGACCCTAGTCATTACCCCCCCACCTCCAAGCTACCTCCGCCACCGCCAACGGATCCCACGAGGACGTAACCCCACTCCCGCGAGAACTCATCGGCTAAGAACTGCACAAGCCGAAAACGCTGCCGTCGCCTCCAAGACTGCTGCAGTCTGTAGCTGAACCTCGACAGCCTCTACGCGATCCCGCGAGAACCTCTATCGGACGGGAAAAGCCAGAGCCCAGCCCTTCCCAGACCCCTCCTCCCACCAAATCCGAAGTACGGCTCTCTACTCAACCTACGCGAAGCCAAAACCAAATGACGCACAACCCCACGGAGCGCCGAGGGGCGGAGTCAACCTGCCGCCTCTGGCTCCCGCATGCGCCGTGACAACTATCGCGATATTACGTTTTGGTCTCTAAGAGACCTTCGAAATCACCGCAGGATGCCGCCCGCGCCTCGCCTTTCGGAAACACGGAATCTCGCGAGACCGGGTGCACGCTCCTAAAATGAAGAGAGGCGGGGCTTCACGAAAATGACTGGGAGTTTTTCGGGGGGGGGGGGGGAAGGGAGGAACCTCCCGTCCTGCAGGGATCTCGCCTACCACGAGGTTTCCGACCCACTGCGGTGCTGACTGCCAAACCTCGCGATGACACAGCTCAGCGCCAAATCTCGGCCATGTCCTGAAAACTGCCTCCGCCCCCGATCTAAGGTGTCTAGAGCCTAGTGCTTCAGGAAAATTTAAAAAGTCAACCTGTTTATTCTCACGCTTCTGGGCAGAGCTATACCAATTAGCCAAACTCCATTCTGGAAGAGGAGCAATCGGTTCCCCCATTGTTACCTACCTCCAGGAATCACAAATTATCCTGGATTAACACGTAAAGACTTTCAATCTCACAATAAGCACGCAAATGAAAACAATGACATAACATTTTTGCCCATTAGATCGGGGAAAAATTTTTAAAAAGACATAATATCCAGTCTTCTTCCCTCGCCGCACTGCAGGCTAACCTGAATCCATCTTAACCTAACTAAAGGGTCACATCGTTAGTTCTAAATACAAAGCCACTAATTTTAACTCTCGAGGCTCTACCTTGGAATAACTAACATTCAACAAAGTGGTTTTCTCTAAACAAAGGAGCCTGCTCTCAAAGGAAAATTGAAGCTTCCTGAAGGGGGGGGGGGCGGTATGCAATGTGCGTGCTTGTAGCTTTTAATATGGCAGTTTTCCATGTCTAGGCAACAATGTTTCTCCAGTAAATGTTAGGATACAATCTGGCTCTAACTGTGGGCTTTTCTATTCTGATACATTGTTCTGTCCATTGTAATTTAAATATTATTCCTTTCGGGTACATTTTAATATCTGGTAGTATTATTTATCTTTTAAGATTTTTTTTTGGTTATTCTTAAACATCTTTTTTTCCCAGATGAACTTTAGAATCATATTAAGTTCCAAAAACTTGGTATATTTATTGGAATTGCATCAACTGTATAAAGCAACATAGGAAAAATGGACATCGCTACAAAATTGAGCCTTCTTATCCAGAAGCATGTATCCCCTCTCCGTTTATGCAAACGTTCTTTTATTACGTTCCTCAATAAAGTTTTGTAGTTTACTTCTAGGTGTTTTTATTTGTTTTTATTGCTATTGCGAATAGGGCTTTCTCTAGTATTAAAATTTTTAAAGCGTATTGCTTATAGATAGGAAGAGTATAGGTATTTGCCTATTTACTTTTGTAATCCGGCAAATAAAGAATATGTTCAACTTCAGTAGTTATCAGGGAAATGCAAATGAAAACAATGACATACCATTTTTTGCCCTTTAAGTTGGTACAAATTAAAAGACTGATAAATTTGTATAGGCACAATTGTGGAAAAAATGGGCACTCGCACATTGGAGATTGTAAATTAACATAGCCTTTTGGGGTGGCAATTTGGACAAATCTAGCGAAATTCAAAATGCATACACACTTTGACCCAGCGATTACGCTTCTAAGACTTTCTCCTGTAGAAATATTTGTGCATGTGGATGAAACATACACAAACCCATTCATTATAGCATTGCTTGTAATATTCCCCCTCCCCCTAAAGGGAAACAAGCTAATGTACATCAATCCGGAAATGGTTAAATAAACTGTAGTACAATCATAAAATGCAGCTGTTTATACATGAGGCAAATTGAGATTCCCTGATATAGGAAGATCTACAAGGCATATTAAGTTTTTTTTAAGCGATTTGCCAAAATGAATGTGTATTTGCGCGTTATAGTACCATTTAGATCCCAAAACATACACATACAATGCCTAGTAGTTACCCGCGAAGCCTGCCCTCCCGCCCCTCACCTTCCCCCTCCCCTGAGGCCGCCTTCCTCGAACCCATGAGAGAAACGCCGAAGGCCCAGCCTTTGCTCCCTCTCTAGAGCCTCTTGGCCACCGCTAATGCCGGTACCTCGCATCCCCACTGTCCGCCGCTGTCTCACCGCGCTGCCGGCCACTGTCCCGCTGCCCCCGAAGAAGTGGCTACCTCTCCGGTGGTGCCGGCCGAGGCCTGGGGGAGGGGAGAGAAGGCGGGGTGGAGGGAGTACTGGGACAGGCCGCGGGGCCCCTACACCAGCCTCACCCGCAGGCTCCCCAGGGCTGCCACCTCCGTGCCTCTGCACAGGATCCCGTGGGAACAAACCCAACGAGGAGCCCACGATGGCCGCGCAAGCGGAGCCCGCTCCCCCATCCCAGGGATAAAACGCTCACCTTGGCGGCAATAGCTCCGCGGGGCCCGCAGGAGCGTGCCGGATCACGGGCCCTGCTTCAGCCTCGCTCCCCTAGCTCTCCCTCCGACGAAAGCCTCCCCCCGCTCCAGCGCTCCTCACACTAGCTCTGAGGCCCCACCCCCAGGTTTAGAAGCCCCGCCCCCTCCGCTGGGGAGGGCCCTCCCTTCGCGGTGAAACCAGGTCCCTAACTCGCGGTCCAGCAAACTCAACCATAAAGGATTGTAGGGTCTCTAAAGAATTGGGATTAAATTCCAGGCCTGATGGGAGCCGCTGAAGGGTAACTGGATTTGGTTTACATTTAAAAATTAACAAGCTTTCCAGCTGCGTTGTGAAGAATGGGGGGCAAGAGGGCAAGCGGGGACACGGTGTGGATGGAGGGCGGGAGACAACTTGGGCGCCGACCGCAGGGTGAGTTCCGAAGGGCAAAGCCTTAGAACACTTACATCAGGCACATAGTAAACCCTGAATAGCATTCTGGCTTTTTATCCTTGGTATTATTTGGGATGGCAGTGCGATTGACAAAGACCTTATATAGGATCTGCATCTGTGAATGCATAGAAATAAAATGAATCTGGTAGGAGATAACCCTATTGCTTTGCTTCATCTGGGGTGCACATTGAGATAACAGGATGAGGGGGGAGTGTTAACTTGCAACTCCAGATACTTCAGTAAGGTTTGAATTGTAAACAAAAAGCATGTATTAACTCAATATTTTAAAGTATAAAGACAAAAGCACTATCCAAAGTACTCTTGAGTCATAGAGGAAAGACAACTGTTATTTTATCCTCCATTTCTAATTCTAACCCTCCAGAGCAATGGTTCATGCCCCAAATTGAGAATCTGATGAGCGGATCCACTGCTGGCCAAACATACGGAATTTTGTGTATAATCTCATTTTTATGGATCCCGTTTAAGATAGATCGATCCATTAAATATTTACAATGTTATTTTTAATGGGTGGATGTTACTCCATTGTGATACTAATTATTTGACCAAGAACTCCATGCTTAGGTCTTTTTTATCATAAGAAATATAAACATAAACTTTGATGTAACTAAATATTTGTACATTTCTAAGATTCTTCTCAAGGAGAAATATGTAGAAATGAAATAGTTAGGGCCAAAAGATCACAGACTCTCCACAATAGTTGTAACAATATACAGTCCTTCCAGAAATATATGAGAATTCCAGTTTATTTGGATATTCCCATATCCTCACCAATATTACTATTATAGCTTTCAAAAATCCTTTTAATTTAATAAGGCCTTTAGTTATAATTTTAATTTCTCACAGCATCTTCACTCATTCTAATAATCCATGGTCTCTACTATTAATTTTAATTCCTACACCTCTACTCTTAACTTCTTGGCCCCATAAAGTCTAGTTCCCCAATTCCTGTTTCTGAAACCCCATTGTATGCCACAACTTTAGTTTTAATTTCAGTCTTTAGCAACTTTTATCCTCCTGCCAACCACACTTCTTTTACGTCCTAATTCCAACCAACATCCCCCTACAAAGATACACACACACACACACACACACACTTACACATGCATGTTGTTTTTATATTTCTTATTGTAGAAGTCAGAAAATATATGAAAGCATAAACAAAATACCAAAAACAAAAAACATATTGTAATCCCACCACCTAGAGAGAATCACTATTAATGTTTGGTTTTATGTATGTCCTTCCAAGATTTTTCTATGCATTATATACATATTTGTAGTTCTAAATAAAAGTATTATCATAGCATGTTATTTAATAACCTAAGGAATATGGTCATGTCAAATATGTGTCTAAGCATGAGTTTAATGGCAATATGAATATACCTCTTTATTTTATGAATAAATCTTTAACAGGTAATTAGCTTTTTGTTCTTTTTCTTTAAAAAAAGTCAATTGAGGGAGGGGGACAGAGGGGAGCAAAAAGGGGATGGATGTAATACAACAACAATAAAAAAAAAGTCAATTGAGTGAGTGTATTATAGTTAACTATTGATACAGTGATATAGTCACCTATTGATAAGTACATATTGTTTTTCAATCTTGTTTACTATAACAGTCCTTTTTTTTTTTTTTTTTAACTATTAACAGTGCTGCAGCCCTGACTGGTGTGACTTCCTTGGTGTGCCTGGGTTTCAGGTCAGGTCCTCATGTGAGAGGTTGGGACCTTGCAAAAGGCAACTGATGGATGTTTCTCTCACACATCTATGTTTCTCTTCCTCTCCTTTTCCCTCCCTTCCCCTCTCTAAAAATAAATAAATAAAATCTTTTTAAAAGAACAGTGCTGCAGTGAAAATCCTTGTGTATGCCTCTTCTGCATTTGCTAAAATATTTCTGCAAGGTAAATACTGAGAAGTGAGATAAATGGTGCAACGACATCACATTTTGAATTTTTAAAAATTTTATTGTTGTTGTATTACATCCATTCCCTTTTTGCTCCCCTCTGTCCCCCTCCCACATTTTGAAATTTTGACATGTAATGCCAAACTGCTGTGTAGGAACTCAGGACATTTAGAAAAATGACTCAGGGCATCTAGAAAAATCTTTGCTCACCACTCTGATTATTTAACTACATAATACATTTTATTATTTTTAAAAAGATCTTATTTATTTTTAGAGAGAGGGGATGGGAGGGAGAAAGAGAGGGAAAAAACATCAATGTACGATTGCTTCTCGCTGGCCCCCAACTGGGGACCTAGCCTGCAACCCAGGCATGTACCATGACTGGAGATGGAACCAGCGGCGACCCTTCAGGTTCACAGGCTGGCGCTCAATCCATTGAGCCAAGCCAGCCAGGACAATACATTTTAATAAGACAAATCACATTCATGTTTTGGGGTAGGTTGATAGGTATTGCCCAATGTACTTTGAAGAAAGATTTTTACCAGTTTACATTTCTGTGGGTGTATGGGTGTGTCATTTCCCTATCCACCAGCATGACTGGGTCATTAATGGGTTGAACCTTTGAAAACTTGATAGACAACATATCTCATTGTTTTGCTAAAGTAATGTATTTTATACAGATGGTCTCCAACTTACAATGGTTCAACTTATGATTTTTTCAACTTTAAGGTGGTCTAAAGAAATACACATTTAGTAGAAACCATACTTCAAATTTTGGATTTTGATCTTTTTCTTGGCTAACGATATTTAGAACAATACTCTCTAGTGATGCTGGGTAGCAACAGGGAGCCTCAGCTCCCAGTCAGCCACGTGATCACGAGGATAACAACAGATACTCTACAATATACTGTGTTGACAGCGCTTTTTGGATATTATGTTCTGAGCACATTTAAGGTAGGCTAGGTTAAACTATGATGTTTGATACGTTGGGTGTATTAAATGCATTTTATTTAAACAGTGATATTTTCAATTTATGACATGCATATCGGATATAACCCCATTGTAAATAGAAGAGCATCTTTGTTTTCTATTGTTGCATAGTAAATTACCATACACTTAGCAGTTTAAATGAACACCTTATTCTTACAGTTCTATAAGTCAGAAGTCCTGGTAGGCTTGGCTGAGTTCTTTGGTGAGGATCTTACAGTGCCTGGAATCAAGGTATCTCTGGACTTGGCTTTTACCTGGAGGCTCTGGAGAAGAATCCACTTCTGAATTCCTTCAGGTTGTTGTCAGGATTCCGTTCCTCATCCTCCCAGCTTCTAGAGACCACCCACATTTTCCCTCACGTGTCTCCTTCCATCTTCAAGCCAGCAGTGACTCACTGAATTCCTCTTTCGCTTGGAATTTATCTGACTTTTCTTTTTGCCACCAGCCTGAGAAAACTCTGGTTTTAAAAGGTTTATGTGATTAGAGGAAGGCCATAGGAATAATCCAGAATAATCTCCCTATTTTAAGGGGAACTTTAATTACATCTGTAAAATCCATTTTTGTCACATAATGTAACAATTTCAGGCAAGAAAACTCATCACAGCTACAGTTCAGAAATTAGCGTGGGGAATCGAAGAGTGGGGTGGGGAGTGGGTATTTTAGGATGCTGTCTACCCTTGAGTAATTTTCCCTTTTTCAAACAACTACATGAATCATTTTGGTTGTAAAAAGTTCAAACATCACAGAAGTACTGTAATCAAAGAAAACATAAAAGATGCCTTTCGCTATCCTTTCCCTTACTATCATGCCTGTTTAGAAGTAACCCTTTATATATTTTTGTGCTTAATGGAACATCTTTTTGAAACTGGCCACTCTGCTTACTTTCTATCAGTTCTAATAATTTTGCTATTCATTCTCTTTGGTTTTCCAGGTGGGTAAAGATATCATCTGCAGATAATGATTTCTCCTCTTTTACTATATTTGTAACTCTAGTATATATATTTACTTGACACATTGTTTTATTGAATTTGTAGAAAATGTTAAATAGTAGGGACAACAATGGGCATCTTTGTCTTTTCCTGGCTTCAGTGAAACTTTTAGTGTAATGTTTCCCAAACTAATATTCTGGATGATAATAGATTTTTATCTATTTTTATTATAAATATTGTCAAACATACAGAAAAGTTTAAAGATTTCTATAGTGAAGACCTACAAACCCACAACATAGATTTTACCATTAGTGTTCTGCTATACTTGCTTTATCACGGCAACTATCATCTATTTACCTATCCATCCACCACACCATCTTATATTTTCTATGCATTTCTCTCTTTCTACTTTATCTAGGCAATAGAGGTTTCTCTGCTTTGTTGATATTTTCAAAGAACTGTTTTTCAGATTTATTTCCCTATTCTATCTTTTTTTTCTAGTCTCTAATAAGTAATTACTTTAACTTTTATATTTATTAACTCTTCCTCTAGTTCTTTCTTTTGTTGTGCTGTTTTCTTTGTAATGGCTTATGTTAATTGTGTGGTTTATCCATTTTCATTCTTTCTAAAAGCATTTAAAGTTATAAATTTTTTTCTGTGTTTGACCTTAATATATAGTGCTTTCATTCTCATTAATTTCTAGCCTACAATTTTGGTGTTTTTTAAAAATTTTATTGTTGTTGTATGACATCCATCCCCTGTTTGCTCCCCTCTGTCCCCCTCCGCACCCACCCATTCCCCACAAAGTCAATCCCACCTGTTATCCATGTCCATGGTTCCTTTATTACAATTTTGGTTTTGATTTCTTCTTTGACCATGAGTTATTTAAAAGTGTTATTTGATTTCCAAAATGACTTTTTGGGGCTGATTTTGTGGTTAGAAGTTAGTTGTATTGCACTGTGGTCCAATAATGTGACTTTTATGATTTCTAATATTGAATATGTATTGTACTTCCTTTGGTAACTCAGTACATGATAAAATTTTGCAAGGGTTGCATAGACTTATTTATTTATTTATGTATTAGATTTTATTTCATTATTTTTAGAAAGAGGGGAAGGGAGAGAAGCAGAGAGGGAGAGAGATATCAATGTATGGTTGCTTTTCACCTGCCTCCAGCCACAGACCTGACTGGAGGCCTGGTTTGCAACCTTGTCATGTGCCCTGGCTGGGGAATCGAACCTGCAACCTTTGGGTTCGCAGGCCAGCGCCTTATCCACTGTGCTACCAGCCAGGGCTGCATAGACTTTTTTAAAAACTTAGTTTATAAAGCACAACATATGTTTTTCTAATTTTAACTTATAGTTTAATGGAATATTATTTGGTTTGTATGTTTATAACAAGTTATTCTTGGTAGATGATGTCTTTTATCAGTATCTCTCTTTATCTTATTTAAAATGCATAATATGAATATTTCTAATGTTCATACTGTCACATATATATGAACGTGTGTGTGTGTGTGTATACACACACACATATATTCTGATTACAAAATGCCAGGCAAATTTATAAATTATTCAAATAGAGTTAACAAGTGTTAATATGGTATATATTCTTCATCTCTTTTTCTATCTATACATTGATATATAATATAGACTTTTTAAGCCATTGAAAGGGGGGAACCATGCTATATGTGTTTTACAACTTGCTTTACTGCCTTAATGTTTTCTTGACATTCTTTCTATGTCAGTGTATATATGTCTACCTTTTTCTTTGTAACTAATCTCTGGAGCTGATATTTATACAAAGTGCCTGGCCTATCATTATCTTTTTTAAAAAATGAAATGTCACTTCAGGGAAGCCTTCCCTGCTTCCTCCCAAACTAGATCAGGGCACTCTGTAATGCACTTCCATAATACTCTGCTATTTTCCTCCCTAGACACCCAAGGCAATTGTACAGTTATGTGTGTGATTAATGTCTGCCCTCCCAGACACACACCCCACACACCCTACAGTGGATAATGAGTTCCTCAAGAGCCAGGCTGTGTCTGTTTTGTTTACATCTGTACATCAGCACCTTGCACAGTGTCTGGCCATTGTACCTTTTCAATAAATAATTTTTGAAGGAATGTATGAACAAGCTAATGAGGCAGATTACAAAATTATGCTGATTTAAGTCACAGTAACAGTCAGCTCTAAGAAATACTATGAGGATCCTCAGAAATAAGTGAATAAGGTAACAATAGATTATAATTTAACTTATTTTTAATTAGTTGCATACTCTGGAAGATTCTTTGGATTGTTACTAAGTTTTCATTATTGTAGAGTGCGAAAATGAACACCCTTGTAAATAGCTTTGCATGTGTGTGTACTTCTGTAAGACAGATGCCTGTAAATTAAATTGCTGCAATGAGAATGCACATTTAACAATTGGGTAGATATTGCCAACTTGTCCTCCAAAAGAGATTATACAAATTTATATTATTAGTACCAGAGTATGAGAGTGTTTCCCCCATACCCTTGCCAAAGCCATGTATTTTCACTTGCTTTTTCTTTTCTGCTCAGTTACAAAGTGCTATTTCATTACTTTCATTTTCATGTTTTTGATCTTTTGTGAAGTTGAGCACCTTTTGTTTTTTCTATTTTCAAATGTGTTGCCTGTTTGCATCGCTTCCTTATGTTTTTATTGAGTTTAGTATTTTCTTATTGATTTAGAATGATTTTTTATATAGTAAAACACTTTGTCTTCCTGTTCCAGATATTTTCCTCAGTTTTAAATTTACCTTTTAACTTTGTAAATTTGTTTCTTATGATACACAAATTTAAAATATTTTATATAAACAGATTACTGCATTTGTAATAGTTGGCTTATGTGCTGTACTTTGAGAAGTTTTTCCTACCTCAAGATTATAAAACTCTTTCTCCATGGCCTCTTTTTGCATCTTTGTGGTTTTAATTTCTACCTTTAAATACTTGTGCCATATGAGTTTTATTTTGATATATAGTACAAATATAGGTTCCCAACTTTAATTTTTTCCCAGTGGCTATTCAATTGTTCCTATATAATTATTTGAATAGTTGATATTTTACTCATTCATTTGAAATGCCACATTTATCAACTACTATTCTCCCAAACACTTTTGACTCCATTTCTAGAATTTTCTGCTCTACTTTTTAATGTCTAAAGAATGCAAGCTTTGGAGCCAGACTATCTGGGTTTATATCCAGCTCTGCCATTGACAGCTTCTGCATCAGAAAAGTGAGGATAACAGTACCCACATCATAGGATTCTGATTACTAGATAAGCTCATTTATGTACAATTATTGGAACAGTCCCTGGCACTTAAGAAGTACTGGTATATTTGTAATATTCATTAAAATTTTTATTATTATATCATTTTTAATAGTGCATAATCACATTATCTGCATATAATATTTTACCATCTTTTTAAGAATTACTTCTAAACAACTTGAATAATTTTCAGATGACTGATAACAAATATATGTATCCTCCATTCCTATATTTCACCTAAATTAGGCATCTCAACCCAAGGCACTTAGAGAGGGAGATTAGAGGAAAGGAGAAGGGAGAAATAATATTGTCTCCATTCACAGATAATATGATTGTCCACAAAGACAGTTCCATATAATACACACACACACACACACACACACACACAACTAATAAGTGAATTTAGCAAGGTTGCAGAATACAAGGTCAAGACTCAGAAATCAATCACATTTTTATATGCTAGTAATGAACACCACTATTTATATAATAGCTCCAAAAAATGAAATGCTTAGGTAAAAAGTCCAACAAAACATGTACAGGATCTATATGCTGAAAATTACAAAATGATAATAAAAGGTATCTTTAAAGAATTAAAATAACTAGAGAAATAATCATATTTATGGGCTCAACATTATCAAAGATGTCAGCTCTCCCTAAATTGAACTATAGATCTAGTAGAGTTCTTATCAAAATCTGCAGGATTTCTTTTGTAAATACAAATAAGTTGAGTCTAGAATGTATATGGAAAGGCAAAGGAAGTAGAATAGCCAAAATGATTTTGAAAAGATTAATAAAATTGGAAGAATCATACCACCTGATTTTAAGACTTACTATATAGCTATAGTAATCAAGACAGTATGGTGTTAGCAAAGGGATATAATGCAGACATAGAGCCACACAAATATGTTCAACTGATTTTTGACAAAGGTGCAAATAATTTAATGGAGAAATGATAACAAATAGTATTGGAGCAATTGGACATTCATATATTTGAAATAAACCTTGACAAAACTTCACACCCTTATATAATAATTAACTAAAAATGGATTGCAGATCTAAATGTAAATCATAAAATTGTAAGATTTTTAGAAGAAAATATAGGGGGACATCTGAAACTCTTCACATGCTGGTGGGAATGCATAATAGTGCAGCCATCCTGGGAAAGTTAAGCAAATTCTTACAAAGTTAAATGTACACTTACCATATCCCAACCTTAGTTATAGCCTCTAGAGAAGTAAAAACATGTTCACACAAGACCTGTACATAAAACCTCAAGGCATTCTATTCATAAGCACGAAAACCTGTAAACAAACCAAATATCCTTTAGGGATGAATGGATAAACAACCTCTGATACATCTATTCACTGAAATACTACTCAGCAATAAAAAGCACTGAATGTACAACTTGGATGAATATCAAAGGCATTACACTAAGTGAAAGAAGATGATCTCAAAATATTGCATACAGCATGCATCTATTTATATTTCACTTTTTAATATTTTAAGGACTTTATTCATTATTTTTAGAGAGAGGGGAAGAGGGGAGGAAGAAAGGGAGAGAAACATCAATGGATGGTTGCCTTTCACCTGCCTCCAGCTGGGGACCTGGCTGGAGATCTGATCCAGCTTGCAACCCAGGCATGTGACTTGACTGGGAATCTAATCAGTGACCCTTGGGTTTGCAGGCCAGTGCTCAATCCACTGAGTCATACCAGCCAGGTGAGCCACACCAACCAGGGTATATGACATTTTGAAAGAACAAAAACATAGTAATGTAGAACAGATCAGTAGTTAGCAGAGAGATCATGACTTCAAAGCAATAGCATGATGAAATTTAACGAGACGATTGAACTGTTCTGTATCCCGATTGTGACAGTGGTTACACAAATCTATGAGTGTGTTAAAATTCATGGTACTATACACACAAAAACTGAATTTATTGTATGTTAAATATACAAAAATGATGGTAGAATTAGAACTGCAGCTTTGTTTAACCATTTGTATCCTTACAATTCTATTCTGGGAATTCTAAACTGTATATAAAATGTCCTAAGTATAGATAGACCTCTGTACCCAAACTAGTTAACTCTGTCATCCCTGCAAGGTACATCAATCAGAATTCTTTCAGTTGCAAATAAGAGCAAAACCAAAACAAAGTGGATCAGGTTGGACTAATAGGTCACTTTATTATCTCAGATATAGATGGATTCAAAAGTGGATAGTTCAGTAGCTTGGCACTATGATTAAGAACCAGTTTTCCTCCATCTTGTTCCACTGTCCTCAGCCTGTTGGTCCTTTACCTTATGATTCCAAGATGGCTCCAGCTGTTCAGGTATCAATCACATGGTCATATGCTAAGGTCAAGAAGCTGGAAGAAAGCCCTGGCTGGTGGCATAGTGGATAAGGTGCCGGCCTGCAAACCCAAAGGTTGCTGGTTCGATTCCCAGCCAGGGCACATAATCAGGTTGCAAGTCAGGTCTCCAGCCAGCTCTGTAGCTGGAGGCAGGTGAAAGGCAACCATACATTGATGTTTCTCTCCCTCTCTGCCTCTCTTCCTTCCCCTCTCTCTAAAAATAATAAATAAAATCTTAAAAAAAAAAAAAAAAAAA
>PVIW01012410.1:0-32204 GCA_004026585.1 Noctilio leporinus
TGTTGTATTACATCCATCCCCTTTTTGCTCCCCTCTGTCCCCCTCCCCACCCACCCATTCCCCGCAAAGTCAATTCCCCCTGTTGTCCATGCCCATGGTTCCTTTATACTAGGTTCTTGTCTAAGCTGCTCCCCTTTCTTGCCTCTGCCTCCCCCCTCCCTCCAACCCCTTTTCCCCTGACCACTGAAGGCCTATTCCTTGTATTCATATACTTGGTTCTGTTTTGCTTGTTGTTAGCTTTGCTCATTATTGTCCCGTAATGGGTGAGATCATATGATATTTGTCCTTCACTGACTGGCTGAAATTAGCCATTTTAATAATAATGTGCCTTGATGTTGGTCTGTTTGGGTTGATCTTCATTGGGACCCTTTGTGCTTCCTGAGCTTGATTAATGTTTTCACTCATCTTGTTAGGGACATTTTCTATCATTACTTTTTTGAACAGGTTTTCCATTCCTTGTTTGTCTTCTCCTTCTGGTATCCCTATGATAAGGATGTTGCATTTCATGTTGTCTTGCAGCTGTCTTAAACTCTCTTCAATGTTGTTCAGCCTTTTTTTATTCTCTTGTAGTGTTTTGGAGTATTTCTCTACATTATTTTCCAACTCGCTGATGTGGTCCTCTGCTTACTCTAGCCTACTGTTGATTCCTTCTACTGTATTCTTAAATTCAGAAATTGTGTTCTTCATTTCCTCCTGGCACTTATTGATAGTTTCTATGTCCTATTTGATGCTGTTGTAACTCTCAATAAGTTCCTTGTAACTTCCCTGGAGTTGTTTATAGTTTTCTTTGAGCTAGCTAAGCTCATTAAGCTTCTCTATCATTATTCTTTTGAATTTCTTATCGATATTTCGGGTGCTTCTGTTTCATTTGGTGGTCTTTCTGGGGATTCTTCCTTTCCTTTTGGTGATGGACTGATTCTGTTTTTCCCCATTTTAGGTGTCTGTTGTTGCTTGCTTTTTGTTTTTTGTTTTTTCCTTGGATTAATCTGCTTTGCTTCCTTACCTTAGTTGAGCACCCTTCTGTGTTAGGAGATTTGTGGAGTTCAGTGTTTCAGTTTCCCAGATTTTCTCCACTTGTTGTTCTTGGTGTGGCCTTTATTTGGGCTGTCTGGTTGTATTCTGGATTGGTTGTGTATGCTGCTCCTTTCCTTCCAATCAAGACATTCTTTCTATTTTTTCCCACATAAATGAGGAGAGGGAGAATCAGAAAGCCTCAAGTATGAGTGAACAATATAAGCGTATGTATATAGTTGCCACAACTGGCTCTCTGTTTACCCTTAGTGGTCCCTGATTGGTCCAGGTGGAACCAGGACCTGTGGGCTTATAGCAGAGAAAGAAAAAAATTTAAAAATTTAAAAAAGGAAAAAACAAGAAAAAGAAAAAAAATAATATTAATAAAGAAAGGGTTTAGGTTCCTGTTCACCCTTTATGATCTCTGATTGGTCCAGGTGGAGCCAGGATCTGTGGACTTTAACAGGAAGAAAAGGAAAAAAAAAAAAAAAAAAAGGAAAGAAAATAAAAGAAAAAGGAAGAAAGAAAAGAATAAAGAAAGGGTTTAGGTGGCTGGGGAGGGGAGGAATACTTAGATTGAGGACTGGGAATGTGTTGTAGCCAGAGAGTGAGTAGACTTTTAATCAAGAGTAGGGGGAGGTTCTTGGGTATTTAGGTGGATTGAGATAGAGGAGGATTAAAAATATGTGAGAAGTAACTTGTGAAAAGGATACATTGGGGATTAATAGTTCATGTAGCTCTTGGTGTAACTCAGTTGCTTGACATTAGCAGAGATCCATTTCCTGAGTCTGCCTCTTTTTTTTGGTCAGGTCTCTGCAGTCTATAGTCTAGCTGGTCTTGGAGTGGCAGGGCCAATGATTGTCACAATCAAGGTTGATTGTGAGTGTCAGCCCCCAGGTCTGCTGGGCCTTCAGTAGCCTACCTGGGTTTTAGGGTTGCCATTGTTCTGGGGCCCGCAGGGTGTTCCCTCCAACTCCTGGTGGAGGTTCCTGCCTGTGATGGGCACCTGGAACCCCTGCAGGGCAGCCTGCAACCTTACTGGTTCCTGTGATGACTGGCCCTGCCCCCGCAGCTCCCAGAGGAGGCAGCCCCTGTCTGCCAACAGTGCCCAGGGTCTGCCAACACTGCCCAGCTCCCCCGAGTGAGAGCCAATTCTCCAAGCAGACCAGCTCTATGGGCAATCCTTCATGCAGCCTCTGTGGTGCTCCCTTCCCAGTGCATCTGCAGTGTGGCCTTTGATGCTGGCAATGGGCAGGTCAGTTGCCCCAGCTACAAGTTTCTGGCTTGCAGTTTGGAGTTTCCAGGGAGCCTAGGGGCCTGTGTGGGTGCGCAGGGCTGGGCCTCCCCACTAGCAGGGTCTTCAAGCTGCTGTTTCCCTGGTGGCCCAGCAGCACCATTTTCGTCCCTCTCAATGCCCTGGCTGGTGCACTTCCCTCCTCCCCTTCTCCTGCTCCCTACAGGACTATTCTCCTTGCCTCTGGCCCAGTGAGGAGCTTCCTCTACCTGTTTCCAGAGCAAGGCTCTGACACAGTCCCTCCCCTGCAGGAGTTCAAATCCTAGTTCCCTCTGGTGTTTGCCCTTACTGTCCCCACTTCACTGTTCATATTTCTAGTCACCAGGGAGCCTGGAGCTGGCTTCAGTTAAAGATGTCCCTCTGGGTAGAGCTGCCACTGCCCAGAGTGAACCTCAGCCAGCCTGGAACTGCCTCACCTGATCTCTTGCAGGTCTCTGCTGCCTCTGGGCTTCACTTACCCAAGTCCAGATGCCCACTGCTTTAACTCCTAGGGACCTGAAGACGTCTCGAGCTCCCTATCCTATCTTCTAGCTGCTCTGGTACTCTAGAATGCCATCAGCACTGTTCTCTCCTCTGTTGCCATCATTCATTTCCATTTGCCCGTTTTTTAATTTGGCTGTCTGTCGCCCTGGTGTTGAGTCATATAAGTTCTTCACATACTGTATTTTGGATATCAGACCCTTGCCTGATGTATGATTGGCAAATATGTTTTCCCATACAGTGGGTTTCCTTTTAATTTTGCCTGTGTTTTCCTTAGCTCATCAGAAAGTTTTCAGTTTGATGCAGTCCCATTTGTTTATTTATTTATTTATTTTTTTTTATTTCTTTTGCCATTGGAAAAATATCAGTGAAAAATTTTCTGCATTGGATATATGAAATTTTACTTCCTATGTTTTCCTCTAGGACATTTATAGTGTCATGGCCTATGTTTAAGTCCTTTCTCCATCTTGAGTTTATTCTGGTGTATGGTATAAGTTACTGGACTAATTTTATTTTATTTTTTTGGCATGTTGCTGCCTGTTCTCCCAAAACCAGTTGTTGAAGAGACTGTTTTTACTCCATTTTATATTCCTTCCCCCTTTGTCGATTATTAATTGACCATAGAGCCCTGGGTTTATTTCTGGGCTCTCTATTGTGTTCCATTGGTCTGTACATTTAGTCTTATGGCACTACTCAACTCTTTTGTTTACAGTAACCTTGTAGTATAGTTTGATACCTGGTATTGTGATTCATCCTACCTTGTTCTTCTTTCTCAAGATTGCTGAGGCTATTTGTGGGTGTTTTTTGCTCCATGTAAGTTTTTGAAATTTTTTCTATAACTGTGAAATATGACATTGATATTTTAATTGAGATTGCATTGAACCTATAGATTGTTTTGGGTAGTATGGACATTCCAATTATTTTAATTCTTCCCATAAATGAACATGATATATGCTTTCATTTATTAGTATCCTCCTTACTTTCTTTTTTCAATGTCCTGCAGTTTTCTATGTACAGGTCTTTTACCTCCTTGGTTAAGTTCATTTTTAAGTACTTTATTTTTCTGATTGCTATGGTAAATTGAATTTGTTTCCTAGCTTCTATCTCTGATGTTTCATTATTGGTATACAAAAATGCTTTTGATTTCTTAATATTGACTGTATACCCAGCTAGTTTGCTCAATTTGCTTATTAGGCCATGTAGGTTTTTGGTTGAGTCTATTGGGTTTTGTATGTACATTAACATGTCTTCTGCAAATAATGACAGTTTGACTTACTTCTTTCCAATGTGGATTGCTCTGATTCCTTTTCTTTCTCTGATATCTAGCTAGAACTTCCAAAATGATGTTGAACAGAAGTGAAGAATTTGGACAGCCTTGTCTCATTTCTGATCTTAGGGGGAAAGCATTTACTTTTTGCCTGTTGAGTATGATATTGGCCTCAGGTTTCTCATATATGGCCTTTATTATGTTTTGTTAGGCTCCTTTTATTCCCATTTTTCTGAATGTTTTTTTATCATAAATGATTGCTGTACTTTATCAGATGCTTTCTCAACATCTATTGATATGATCATATGGTTTTTGCCTTTCACTTTGTTTATGTGGTATATTATGTTTATTGATTTGCAAATGTTTTTCCATCCTTGAAGCCCTGAGATGAAACACACTTGATCATGGTGTATGATCTTTTTAATGTATTGCTGGATCCAATTGGTGAATATTTTGTTGAAAATCTTAGCATCTATGTTCATCAGAGATATTGGCCTGTAGTTTTCTTTATTTGTTGGGTCTTGACCTGGTTTTAGGATTAGAATCATATTGACCTCATAGAAAGAGCTTGGGAGACTTCCCTCTTCTTGGATTTTTTGGAATAGGTTGAGAAGGATAGCAGTTCTTCTTTAAATGTTTGTAAAAATTCACCTCCATAGCCATACAGTCGGGGGATCTTGTGTGTTAAGAGCTTTTATCATTACTGCTTCAATTTCACTAGTTATTATTGTTCTATTCAGGCTTATCTGCTTCTTCTGGATTCGGTTTTGGCAGATTATAGGTTTCCAGAAATTCATCCATTTCATCCGGGTTGTCATATTTCTTGTTGTATAGCTGTTTGTAGTAATTCCTTACACTCCTTTGTATTTGTGAAGTATCAGTTGTGATTTCTCTTCTGTTATTTCTCATTTTGTTTATTTGGGTCCTATCTCTCTTTTTCTTGATGAGTCTCTTTATAGGCTTGTCAATGCTGTCTCTTTTTTCAATGAACCAACTCCTGGATTTATTAATTCTTTGAATTGTAGTTTTAGTCTCTAAGTCATTTAATTCTGATCTGATCTTGATTATTTCCTCCCTTCTACTTGCTCAGGGCTTTGTTTGTTGTTGCTCCTCTAATTCTTGCAGCTTTATAAATAGGTATTTTTTATGAGCTTCTTCTAACCTTTTTAGATAGGCCTGTATTGCTATGAATTTACATCTTTGCTCTGTCTCATAGGTTTTGGACTGTTCTGTATTCACTGTCATTTGTTTCCAGAAACTTTTTGATTTCATCTCATTGTGTACCCTTTTCTTACTTAATAGCATGTTATTCAGTCTCCATGAGTTAGAGTGTTTTTGGTTTGTTCCCTTGAGATTTATTTCTACTTTTAAGCCATTGTGATCTGAGAAAATGCTTGGTATTATTTAACTTATCTTGTATTTTTAGACACTTGTCTTGTGACTTACCATGTGGTCTATCTTTGAGAAACTTTCATGTGCATTTGAAAAGAATGTGTACTTTACTTCTTTGGGGCAAAATGTTGTGTATACATCAGTTAGGTCCATTTCCTCTAGAGTGTTGTTCAATGCCACAATATCCTTGGTGTTTTTTTGTTTGGAGGATCTGTCCATTGTTGATAATAGGGTTTTAAAATCCCCTACTCTTAGTGTATTGCTGTCAGTATCCTCCTTGAAGTCCCCCAAGATTTTCCTCATATATTTTGGAGCACCCATTTTGGGTGCATATATGTTTACCAGAGTTATATCTTCTTGAAGGATTGTTTCCTTAAGTATTATGAAATGTCCTTCTTTGTCTCTTTTTATTGCCTTCATCATAAAATCTATTTTGTCTGAAATAAGTATTGCTACTCCAGCCTTTTTTTTTTTTTTTTTATGTCCATTTGCTTGATATATATTTTTCCATCCCTTCACTTTCAATCTGTGTTGAGCTTTTGTTCTGAGGTGGGTTTCTTGCAGACAGCATATATGTGGGTCACATTTTCTTATCCATTCAGTCACCCTTTGTCTTTTGATTGGTGTATTTAATGCATTTACATATAAGGTTATTTTTATTGATACTTATTTATTGCCATTTCCCCCTTTTCTATGTGTGTTCCTCATTTTTCTATGTTTCTTCATCTTTGAAATGCTTCAGACAGGCCCTTTAGCATTTTTTTTGCAATACTGGTTTGGTAGACATGTATACTTTTAGTCTTCCTTTTTCTGTGAAAGTCCTTATTTCTCCTTCCATTTTGAATGAGAACCTTGCTGGGTAGCGTATTCTTGGTTGCAGGCCTTTGTTTCCCATTACTTGGCATATTTTTTGCCATTCCCTTCTGACTTGTATTGTTTCTGTTGAATAATTATTTAATAACCTTATCAGAGCCCCCTTATATGTTATTTGCTGTTTCTGTCTTGATGGTTTTAGGATTCTCTCTTTATCTTTGAAATTTGCCATTTTAATGATGATGTGGCTTGCAGTAGGTCTTTTTGGATTCATCCTCATGGGGACCCTCTGTGCTTCCTGAACTTGAGTAATGTTTTCACTCATCATGTTAGGTAAGTTTTCTCTCAGTATTTTTTTTTAACAGGTTTTCTATTCCTTGTTTCTCTTCTCCTTCTGGTGTCCCTATGATATGAATATTATTGCATTTCATGTTCTCCTGCAGCTCTCTTAAAACCTTTTCATTCTTGTTTAATCTTTTTTCATTCTGTTGCACTGTTTTTGGAATATTTTCCAGTTCAGTGATCCTATCCTCTGCTTTCTCTTGCCTGCTGTTGCTTTCTTCTACTGTATTCTTCAATTCAGAAATTGTATACTTCATTTCCTCCTGTCTCTTATTGGTAGTTTCTATGTCTTTTTTAATGCTGGTGTATTTCTCAGTAACTTCCTTATAGCTTCACTGAAGTTCTTTGTAGTTCTCCTGGAGTTGTTTGTTTATTTGTTTGTTTTTTTGAGCTGGCTATCTCATTGAACTTCTCTATCATCGTTATTTTAAATTCCATATCTGATAGTTTGCTTTCCTCTGTTTTATTTAGCAATCTGTCTGATGTTTCCTTTTTTCCTTTTGGTGATGGACTGTTTCTTTTGCTCATCTGTTTTTTTGCTTGCTTGTTTGTTTGTTTGTTTGTTTTGTTTTGTTTAATTTTAGTGAGAGGAGAAAGGAGAGTGGTAGAGAGGGAGAGAGTCAGAGAGACATCAATATATGGTTGCCTTTTACCTGTCTCCAGCTACAGACCTGCCTGGAGACCTGACTTGCAAGGTAGTTATGTGCCCTGGCTTGGAATTGCACCAGCAAACTTTGGGTTTGCAGTCTGACTCCTTATCCCCTGTGCCACCAGCCAGGCCTTTTTCTCATCATTTTTAGGTTTAGTTGTAATCCAATCAGAATGTGATTAGCTGCCAGGCTAAAACACTACTGGGCTGTAAAGATTGATTAAATTGTGATCCTATAGATCTGTGATTCACTGCCAGGATCAGATGCAGCTTGGGGGAACAGGCTGATTCCATTTTACATCAATGAATCTGTGATCAGCTACCAAAGTCAAACCCTGCTGGCCTAGACAAAGGGGTTCAATTGTAATCCAGTGGATCTGTGATCAGTTGCCCGCTCAGGTGCAGCTTGATGGGACAGATACAGATGTAAATCAATGAATCTGTGATCATCCCCCAGGTTCAGGCACAGCTGGGCAAGGCAGCAAGGTTTGATTGCAATTTACTGAATCTGTGATCAGCTGCCAGGCTCAGGTGCCACTGGGCTCAACTGAAAGATTTAATTGTAATCCAATCATTTTGTGATGAGCTGCCAGGTTTAGTTGCCACTGTTTGAGACAGACAGTTTCAGTTGTAAATCAATAAATCTGTGATCAGTTTCCAGGCCCAGGTGCCACGGGCGAGACTGGCCAAACCAGATGTAAACCAATAAATCCATGATCAGCCACCACGCTCATATGCCACTGGACTGGACAGACTGACTGGCCCAGCTGTAAATCAGAGTTTGTAATCAGTCACCTGGCCCAGGCCCTACCGGACAAGACAGGCGAACTCAGTTGCAAACCCATGAATCTACAATCAGCCACCAGGCTTACAGCCACTGTGCAGGAATGACTAACTGACCCAGTTGTAAGTCAGGGAGTTTTTAATCAGCCACTAGGCCCAAGCACTGCTGGTTGAGAAATACCTCTTCAGGTGCCAGCTATTCTATGTGTGCTCTGACAGGGCAGGGCCGGAGAGATTTATTTAAATGTAAATCAAATAATTGTGATCAGGTGCCAGGCTCAGGCAACATTGGGCAGGGCCGATTTTTTCCAGTAGGCGGGCTATGAGGACCCCTCATATGGAAGCAGCTTGGTTCAGCTTAGTTATCCTGAGGTGTAGGGGATGAGTCAGCACCAGGATCCCCATAGCTGCTTCCCCACTTCTCTCCTCCAAGCCACCACCATAAACTCTCTCCAGGTATCTCCAGTCCACTCTGCCCTCTTTCTGCTGAAGCCCGGGGTAGGCAAGTGCCAACATACTTTTGTTATGGTCACCTTAGTAGTTCTTTGTCTCCAGGGCTTTCTTAGGCTAGTAAACTCCATGACTTTCTGCCCTTCTCAGCTGTATGCTGCTCTACTCTCTGCCATGTTGCTGGAGGCTGGAAAACCCAGCTGGGGGACCAGAACCCACTCATTTCAGGTGGAGTCCCTGGCTCTGTTCCTTAGGCTGCCTCCTCTGGTGGGGTCCTAACCAGCCCTCTTGAGTTCCCGCAATTTATACCAGTCACATTATGAAGCATCCTCTTCCGTTTTGTCTGTGGTTATAAGTGTTCTTTCCAACTGGTGTTCTGTTCATAATTCCAGCTGTTGTTGTTTTTTCTCCAAAAATGTAATTTCAGATGGGATGTGAGAGAAGATTGGTATAGCTCCACTTACTCTTCTGCCATTTTGCCACACACTGTTACCTTGACATTTTGAGAAGTAGTTGTACTGTGAATGGAGCAATTTGCAAATGGACATCATTTTATCTTCCAACAAGAAGGTGCACCAGCACATAATGCCAAAAAGGTGCAAGAATGTCTCAGTATCAGTGTTCTTGAATTTTGGTCAAAGGAAATCTGGTTGCCTAGTTCACCAGATGCAAATCCTTTAGACTATTATGTATGCAGCATTTGTGAGAGAGCAGTTAATAAACAACCTTATTTCAATAAAGAGGCTGTTAAAGCTAAGATTGAAAACATGATAATGTCCCTGGATAAAGAAAAGTTAATTAAAGCATGCTCAAGATTCTGAAGTCAAATCAAGTCTATTATTGCAACAAATGGAGACTTTTGAACAATTAAAAAAATAATGACTTTGTTTATGTGTTTACATATAAGAATAAAGTTATTTCAAAATACAATACTTTTGCGGTATGTTGTTTATTTTACTAAAATTTTGCCAATTTATACCACGCACCCTGTACAAAGAACTAATACAACTCAATGACCATAAGACAAACAACACAATTAAGAAATGAGCAAAAGACCTGGATAGACATTTTCCAAAGTAGAAATAGAGTCTGTAAACATATGTAAAAATGGTCAACTTTAAAAATCATGAGAATAAAAATTAAATAATATATCACCTTTCACCTGTCAGAATAGTTATCATCAATAAATCAACAAATGTTGATTGGGATGTTGAGAAAAGGGAACCCTAGTTCACTGTTATTGGGAATGCAGCCTGGTGCAGTCTCTGTGGAAAACAATATGGCATATCCTTAATAAATTATAAATGGAACTCTTTTGGAACTCAGCAATTCCCTTAGGATCCTGAAACAGCAACACCAACACACACACACACACACACACACACACACACACACACACACAAATACATACACATCCCAATGTTTATGGCAGCCAGTACTATTTACAATAGCTAAGAGTCAGAAATAGCCTAAATGCCCATCAGCAGACAAATGGATAAAAAGCCTGTAGTACATCTACACAATGATATACTGTGCAGTAGTGTAAAAGAAGAAACTCTTACATTTTGCAGCAGCATGGATAAACCTGGAGAAAATTATGCTAAATGAATTAAGTCAGATGGTGAAATAAAATACTACACAATCTTACTTATATGTGGAATCTAATCAACAAAATATACTAACAACTAAAATAGTAACAAAAGCTTAGATATATAGAACAGATTGATAGCTGCCAGAAAGGAAGCACAGAGGGAAGCATGAAAGATGGTAAAGGAATTAACCAAATAACATTTATGTACAACCCAAGGACTTAAGCAAAAATATAGGGATTGGTTGGGGAGGGAAGGGGAGGGATGGAACTGGGTGAAGTTGTGGAAAGGGAAAAAAAAGCAGGAACAATTATAACATGATAAACAATAAAATAAAATGTATTTATTTTTAAATATTTTATTTATTATTTCAGAGTGAAGGAAAGGGGGAGAGACAGAAAGGGAGAGAAATATCTGTGTATGGTTGCCTTTCACCTGCCTCCATCTACTGACCAGGCTGGAGACCTCGCTTACAACTTGATTATGTGCCCTCACTGGGAATCAAACCAGCAACCTCTGGGTTCTCAGGCCAGTGCCTTATCCACTGAGCCACCAGGCAGGGGCTAAAATAAAATTTAAAAAGTACCATTGTACCAAAGGTTTTGATCCAATCATCCACTGATGGACACTTAGGCTATTTCCAGCACTTGGCTATTGTAAATAGTGCTGCTATGAACATAGGGGTACATAGGTTCTTATGAATTGGTGTTTCAGGGTTATTTGGGTATAGTCCTAGTAGTGGAAAAAAAACTTTGGTACATTTACACAATGGAATACTACACAGCAAAAAGAAAGAAGTAACTCATATCCTTTGAAAAACATGGATGGAACTGGAAAGTATTATGCTTAGTGAAATAAGCCAGTCAGTGAAAGACAAATACCATATGAACACACACATTACAGGACAATAACGAACAAAACAAATAAGCAAAACAGAACCAGATACATGAATACAATGACTAGACTTTCAGTGGGCAGAGGGGAGGAAGAAGGTGGGAGGGGAAGGAAGAGGCAAAGAAGGGGAGAAGTTTAGTCAAGGAACTAGCATGGAGGAGCCATTGACATGGACATCAAGTGAGATTGACCATGGGGGAGGACAGGTGGGTAGGGAAAGGGATAAAGGGGAGGAAAAAGGGATGGATGTAATACAACAACAATAATTTTTTTTACCGATTTTATTTATTATTTTTCAGAGAGAGGGGAAGGGAGAGAAGCAGAGAGGGAGAGAGACAGCAATGTATGGTTGCCTTTCACCTGCCTCCAGCTACAGACCTGGCTGGAGACCTGGCTGGCAACCTGATTATGTTGCCCCGGCTGGGGCACCTTTGGGTTTACAGGCCGGCACCTTATCCACTGAGCCACCAGCCAGGGCCAATAATTTTTTTTTTTTTTAAAGTACCATTGTAAAAACTAAAATGAATGTGCCCTGAAATCATTAAATAAGACAAAGACATTTTATAATGTGAAAATATAATTAACAATAAAGTTATGTTTCCTTAAAATGTTTCTCTTACCCTCATTATTAAATAATATCTATTTTAGGTGTAGATATTTATAAAGCCAGCTATTTTTCCTCACAACTGTTAAGATTTAATTCCTGTTATCATTATTAATCAGTGTTCCCAGTCACTGTTAGTATTATTGATGTAGCTGCTATTGGTTTATAATTCCCTTGAACAAAAACTATATATTTTTCCAGTTGCTTTTCAGTTTTTATATTTTTTGTGTGGACATTATTATGCTAAATGTAGATTTATCTTTATATATCCTGCTAGAATTAAATATTTAGTTTTTTTTTTGTTGTTCCCAAAGAATCATGCATTTCATTGATTCTGAGAGAGAATCATTTATTCTTTCTAGTTTCTGTTCCTGTAATTTTATTAGAAGTATGTTTATTTTCTGATTCTCTCTTCTGTATCTCTTTCTTAAAATAAATAAATATTTATTTACTTATATAAAACTATATATATATATATATATATATATATATATATATATATAGTTGTTATATTACATTCATCTCATATTTCCTTCTCTGCCCTCCCCTTCCCCAACCTTCTTATCTCCCGCCCACAGTCAATCCCACATGTTGTTTGTGTCCATGGGTTACCCATGCTAGTTCCTTGATTACACTGTTCCTCTTCCTTGTCTCCTTTTCCCCAATCCTTACCCCCTCCCCTCTACAAACTGTAAGTGTGTTCCCTGTATTTATGTCTCTGGTTCTGTTTTGTTTGTTTCTTTGTTCATTAGTCTCCTGTATGAAGTGAGAACATGTAGTATTTTATTTTTGCTGTCTAGCTTATCTCACTAAACATGATACTCTCCTGTTCCATCCATGCTATCACAAATAGGAGTTTTCTATTTCTGCTGCATAGAAAGAACTCCATTGTGTAAATGTACCAAAAGTTTTTGATCCATTCATCCATTAAAGAGCACATAGGTTGTTTCCAGCACTTGGCTATTGTAAATAGTGCTGCTATGAACAAAGGGGTGCATAGGTTCTTCTGAATTGGAGTTTCAGGATTCTTTGGGTATAATCCTAGCAGTAGAATCATTGGGTCATAGGGCAGTTCTATTTTTAGAGTTTTGAGGAAATTCCATACGGTCTTCATTAGTGGTTGCACCCCAGCAGTGCACCAGGGTTCCCTATTCCCAATATCCTTGCCAGCACTTGCTTGTTGATTTGTTGATGATGGCCATTCTGACAGATGTGAAGTGGTATCTTGTTGTAGTTTTAATTTGCATCTCTCTGATGGCTAGTGATGTTGCACATTCTTTCATGTACCTGTGGGCCCTTTATATGTCTTCCTGGAAGAAGTGTCTGTTCAGGTCCTTTGCCCACTTGTTACTGGGTTCTTTGTCTCCCTGGTGTTGAGTCGCATTAGCTCTTTATATATTTTGGAGATCAAACCCTTGTCTGATGTGTCATTGGTGAATATGTTTTCCCATATGGTTGGTTCCCTTTTTATTTTCTTGATGTTTTCTTTAGCTGAGAAGAAGCTTTTTTTTTAGTTTGATTTATTCCTATTTATTTGTTCCTTTATTTCCCTTGCCTTGGGAAATATTTCAATGAAAATTTTACTGTGTGAGATATCTGCAATATTTTTGCTTACCTCTAGGGCTTTTATAGTGGCTCTGCTTGTGTTTAAGTCTTTTATTCATCTTGAATTTACTCTGGTGTATGGTGTAAGTTCATGGTCTAGTTTCATTTTTTTATTCATGTGGCTGTCCAGTTCTCCCAACACCACTTCTTGAAGAGGCTATTTGCACTCCATTTTACATTCCCTCCACCTTTGTCAAATATTAGTTGCCCGTAGAGTCCTAGGTTTATTTCTGGGCTTTCTATTCTGTTCCATTGATCTATTTGTCTGTTCTTATGCCAGTACCAGACTGTTTTAGTTTCTATGGCTTTATAACATAGCTCAATGTCTGGTAGTGATTTCTCCTAATTCATTCTTCTTTCTCAGGATTGCTGTAGCTATTCAGGGTCTTTTTTGACTCCATATGAATTATATAACTATTTTGTTCTAATTCTGTGAAATATGATGTTGCTATTTTAATAGGGATTGCATTGAATCTGTAGATGGCTTTGGGTATTATGAACATTTTAATGATGTGAATTCTTCCCAACCATGAACATGGTATGTGCTTCAATTTATTTATATCTTCCTTCATTTTCTTCTTCAGTATTCCATAGTTTTCTGAGTACAAGTCCTTTACTTCCTTGGTTAAGTTTATTCCTAAGTACTTTATTTTGATTGTTGCTATGGTAAATGGGATTTGTTTTCTAGCTTCTTCTCTGATGTTTCATTGTTGGTGTATTAAAATGCCTTCAATTTCTGGATATTGACTTTTTATCCAGCTATTTGGCCAAATTCAGTTATTAGGTAGAGTATTTTTTTGTGTGTGGAATCTATAGGGTTTTCTATGTACACTATCATGTCATCTGCAAATAATTACAGTTTGACTTCCTCCTTTCCAATTTGGATACCTTTGATTCCTTTTTCTTGTCTGATTGCTATGGCTAGAACTTCCAAGACTTGAATAAAAGTGGAGAGATAGTACACCCTTGCCTTGTTTCTGTTCTTAAGGGAAAGGTTTTCTGTTTTTGCCCATTGAGTATGATGTTAGCCTTTATTATGTTGAGGTGTGTTCCCTCTATTCCCATCTTACTGAGGGTTTTAATCATTAAAGGGTGCTGTACTTTATCAAATGTTTTTTCAGCATCTATTGATATGATCATATGATTTTTTGTCTTTCAGTTTATGTGGTATATTACATTTATTGATTTGCAAATATTGAACCATCCTTGCATCCCTGGGATGAATCCCACTTGGTCATGCTGTATAATATTTTTAATATATTGCTGGATCCAGTTTGTGAATATTTTGTTGAGAATTTTCACATCTAAGTTCATCAGAGATATTGGAATGTAGTTTTCTTTCTTTGTTGGTTCTTGACCTGATTTTGAGATTAGAATAATACTGGCCTCATAAAAAGAGTTTGGGAGTCTTCCTTCTTTCTGGATTTTTTGAAATAGTTTGAGAAGGATAGGAGTTAGTTCTTCTTTAAATGTTTGGTAAAATTCACCTGTGTAGCCATCTGGAACAGGGCTCTTGTGTGCTGGGAGATTTTTGATTACTTCTTCAATTTCACTAATTGTTATTAGTGTATTCAGGCTTTCTGCTTCTGGCTTCAGTTGTGGTAGATTATACATTTCCAGAAATGTGTCCATTTCACCCAGGTTGTCAAATTTCTTGTCATATAGTTGTGTATAGTAATTTCTTACAATCCTTTTTATTTCTGAAGTATCAGTTGTGACTTCTTTGTTGTTTCAGATTTTGTTTATTTGGGTCCTCTTTTTCTCTTGATGTGTCTTGTTAATAGTTTGTCAATTTTGTTTATCTTATCAAAGAACCAGCTCCTGGATTTGTCAATCCTTTGAATTGTGTGCTTCGTCTCTATGTTGTTTAATTCTGCTCTGAGCTTGATAAATTTCCTTCATTCTGCTTGCTCTGGGCTTTGTTTGTTGTTGCTGTTCTAGTTCTTGAAGCTTTATGGGTAGGTTGTTTGTACAAGTTTCTTCTAGCCTTTTTAGGTAGGGCTGTATTGCTATGAATTTCCCTCTCAGGGCTGTCTTTGCTGTGTTCCATAGGTTTTGGGGTGTTGTGAATTCATTTTTATTTGTTTCCAGATACTTTTTAATTTATCCTTTGATCTCATTATTAACCCATTCCTTACTTAATCATGTTGTTCAGTTTCCATGAATTGTATTGTTTTTCAATATTTTCTTGAGATTTGTTTCTATTTTCAAGCCATTGTGACCTGAGAAGATGCTTGGAATGATTTTAATTTTCTTGAACTTGTGGAGGCTTGTTTTGTGTCTTACCATGTGGTCTATGTTTGAAAATGTTCCATGTGCATTAGAAAGGAATGTGTATTTTGCTTCTTTGGGGTGAAAAGTTCTGTATATGTCAGTTAAGTCCATTTCATCTATAATGTTGTTCAATGCTACAATATCCTTAGTGGTTTTTTGCTTGGAAGATCAGTCCATTGTTGATAATGGGGTATTGAAATATCCTACTATTAGTATGTTGCTCTCTATATCCTTCTTGAAATCCTCCAAGATTTTCTTATATATTTGGGTGCTCCTATGTTGGGTGCATATATGTTTAACAAAGTTATTTCTTCTTGATGGATTGTTCCCTTAAGTCCTATGAAGCATCCTTCTTTATCTCTTTTTATGGCCTTCAGCATAAAGTCTATTTTGTCTGAAATAAGTATTGCCACTCCAGCCTTTTTAACATGTCCATTGCTTGATATATATTATTCTATCCCTTCACTTTCAATCTGTGTCGATCTTTTGTTCTGAGTGGGTCTCTTGCAGACAGCATACATGTGGGTTGTGTTTTCTTTCTTTCTTTCTTTTTTTTTTGTTGTTGTATTACATGCATCCCCTTTTTGCTCCCCTCTGTCCCCCTCCCCATTCACCCATTCCCCCCAAAATCAATCCCACCTGTTTCCATGTCCATGGTTCCTTTATACTAGGTTCTTGTCTAAGCTGCTCCCCTTCTTTGGGGTTGTGTTTTCTTATCCATTCAACTACCCTATGTCTTTTTATTGGTGCATTTAATGTGTTTACATTTAAGGTTATTATTGAGAGGTACTTCTTCTTTGAAATTTTTTCCTCTTTGCTCCTGTATTCCTCCTTGTCTTTCTTTGTTTCTTCATCTTTTTAAAGCAGGCCTTTAATCATCTCTTGCAGTGCTGGTTTGGTGGCATTTTTTTAGCCTTCTTTTATCTGGGAAACTTTTTATTTCAACTTCCATTTTGAATGAAAGCCTTGCTTCGTAGAGTATTCTTGGTTGCAGGGCTTTGTTTTCCATTACTTGGAGTATTTTTTTGGCATTCTCTTCTGGCTTGTACTGTTTCTGCTGAGAAATCATTTGTTAACCTTATCAGAGCTCCCTGGTATGTTATTTGCTGTTTCTCTCTTGAAGCTTTTAGGATTCTCTCTGTCTTTGAAGTTTGCCATTTTAATTTTGATATGTCTTGGAGTCAGCCTGTTTGGGTTAATCTTCATTGGGACCCTCTGTGCTTACTGCACTTGTGTGACCCTTTTGCTCATCTTTTTAGGGAAGTTTTCTATCATTACTTTTTCTAACAGGTTTTCTGTCCCTTGTTTCTCTTCTCTTTCTGGTATTCCTATGATATTATTGTGTTTCATGTTGCCCTGCATCTCTCTTAAAACCACTTAATTCTTTTTCAGTCTTTTTTTCATTTTGTTACAATGCCCATTTTTTTTCACTGTTGTCATCCATTTCACTGATCCAGTCCTCTGCTTCATCTAACCTGTTTTGAATTCCTTCTGTTGTATCTTCAGTTCTGAGATTGTTTTCTTCATTTCCTCCTGGTTCTTACCAATGGTTTCAATGTCTTTTTTAATGCTGGTGTAATTTCCCATAAGTTACTTGTAGTTGTCCTGAAGTTCTTTGTAGTTTTCTTTGAGTCCACTAATTCATGGAGCTGTCTTATAATGATTTCTTTGAACTCCATATCTGATAGCTTGCTAATTTCTATTTCAATTCTCAGCCTGTCTGGTAATTCCTCCTTTCATTTTGGTGATTGGCTGATCCCCCACCCCCCATTTTGGGTGTCTATTATTGCTTGTTTTTGTCTTGGATTAATCTGCTTTGATTCCCTGCCTTTGTGGAGTGCTCTTCTGTGTTAGGATATTTGTGGGGTTCAGTGTTGCAGTCTCCTAGGTTTCCTCAACTTGTTGCTCTTGGGGTGGCCTTTATGTTGTTAACTTGGGCTGTCTGGTTGTATTTTGAATTTGTTGTATGTGTTGCTCCTTTTCCTCCAGTGGCTGATTGAGAGACCCTCATTCTATTATACCTCATGCACTGTTCTTGAGCTGCTCCTAAAATAGAACCACAAGTCCAGGCAAAATAACCATACCTTCAGAGATATCTTTCTCTTTTAATCCCCCTTTCAACAGCCTATGAACCTAGCTATATACCCATACCCTCCAAGGTAACCCCCACTTTTAATCACCCTCAACTGCAACTGAGCCAGTCTTAAAAGGAATGTATATATAAGACTGTTATAAGAGAGGAAAAATGATAAAGTTGACTAAAGTATAGATAATTTTGAAGGGTTCAAAGGAGTAGGAAAGGTATGGGGAATGTGAGAGACAAAGGCAACTTATCTCTTATATAGAAATGGAGTGGGGGAAAATCAGAATGTCTCAAGTGAGAGTGAACATATAAGCCCATATATATACATACACACACACACACACACACACACACACACACACATATATATATATATATAGTTGCCACATCTACTTCCTTGTCCACCCTCAATGAGCACTGATTGGTCAAGGTGGATCCAGGACCCATGTGTTTTTAGTAGAAAGAAAGGATGTGTAGTCCCTAGTACAGCACCCACAAAAAAAAGTTAAGAGGCTGAGTAGAGGAAGAATACTTAGGTTGAGGAATGGGAATGAGTTGTGGCAGGTGAGTGAGTAGACTTTAAAACAAGAGTAGGAGGAGGATCTTGGGTAGTTAGATGAGTTGAGAGAAGGGAGGAGTAAAAATATGGGAATTGGGATACAATATGATACAAACAGTACTTACTTAAAATGCAGTAATTGTGAGGGTTGGAAGTAACTTTTGAAAAGGATATATTAGGGATTAATAGTTCATGTAGCTCTAGGTGTAACTCAGGTGCTTGAGATTAGCATTGATGCATTTCCTGAGTCTGTCTCTTTTTCTTGATCAAGTCTCTGCAGTCTACAGTCAGGTTGTGGGGCCTTAGAATGGCAGGGCCTATTGTTTTAACAGTCAGAGCTGGTTCTTAGTGCTTCACCTCTGGCAGGCTGAGCCTTTAGTAGCCTAGCTGAGTTTCCGCACTGCTGGTGTTTTGGGCCCCTCCCTTCTCTTGCTGGTTTTGTGTGAAGAACTGCAGTGTGCTTTTGTGGTGTTGATGGCTACTCTTCCACCTCCACTCCTGGAGGAGGTTTCTGCCTGCAATGCACCTGGCTCCAAGGGAGTAGTGGCCTGCAGCTCCATTTGCTCTGGTGATGGCTAGCCCTCCCTGTCCAGCTCTTCCAGGAGGTTTTTGCATCCCATGTCTGCAATGAGCGCCTAGCTCCCCGGGGTCCTGCAAAGTAGTTTGCTGGTGATAGCTAGCCTTCCTTGTCCAGCTCTTTCTGGAGGTTTTTGCTGTATTCTATGTGCCCCTGATTCTGTGGGGAGCCCTGCAGCAACAGCACCAGTGATGGCTATCCCTTTCCCTCCAGCTCTTTGAGAAGGTTTATGCTGCCTAGGATGGACGCCTGGCTCTTTAGGGGAGCCTGAGCTGTGTGCTGTTGATGGATAACCCTCCCCCTCCAGTTCATCCAAGAGGTTTGTGCCACCTTCAGTGTGTGTGCTGGTTGTATCAGCAGCAAGTTCTGGGTGTGCAGTTTCAAGCTGAGGTTTCTGTGGGAACCTGTGTGAAGGTGTGTGTATGCTGGGTTGGGTCTCCCTTCTTGCTGGGCCTCTGAGCTGCCCTGTCCCCTGGTGGCACAGCAGCACAATTTTTGTCCCTCACCACTGCCGTGGCCAGTGCACTTCCCTGCTTCCCAGCTCCTGCTTCACCTGGGTCTCTCTTCTTTCACTTCTGGCCCCAGAAGGCACTTCCTCTCTCTCATCCTCCAGTGCAAGGCTCTCACACAGTCCCTCCCCTGCAGGTAGGTGTTCAATTCCTCAGTCTTCCAGAGTTTTCACTCACTGTCCACACTTCACTGCTGAGATTTCTATTCACTGGGAGCCTGAAGCTGTCTTGAGTCAGGGCCACCCCTCTGGGCAGAGCCTCCACTGCCCAGAATTGAGCTTGGCCTGCCAGCCAGGCTATTCAGAACTGTCTCATCTTCTATCCCGTAGGTCTTTGCAGCCTCTGGGTTGTCCACCCCTGAATCCAGATGCTTACCACTGCAATTTGCAGGAACCTGCAGATGTCTCACAGCTGCTTTTGCACTTGAATACTCTGTCAGCACTGCCATCTACTCTGTCACCATCTTTCCTCTCCTCTTCCATATCTCTTAACTTCTTTTTTTTTTTTAATAGCAGAGAGAGCACATATATTAAGTGACAGTGCATGCCACAGAAAATGGAAGCTGGTCCACTCTGAGCAGAGATTGATCCCTAGTGGCTGGAGGGATTCTACTCTCATAGAGCAGATATTTTTTGGCCAGTTTTGGTGGGACTTTATTGTGCATATACATATAACATTACTTTTAAGCTATTACATATGTGGTCTCCCATGATTTTTCTTGATTGCCCACTGGGGAAGAGGTAGTTTCACAATGCTAATTTATTATAATGTTATTATAATGTTATTATAATGTTATTATAATGAAGCAGGGATCATATAGCAGGTGCAGTCATGATTCACCATGATTCAGTGCTTTTTCAGAAAGTGTTGGCTACTGGTCTTATAACAGGGTCTTCTTTGTCTTAGTTTTAGGTTGCCTCTAGACCAAGTATAATAAACACAAATGAACAGACAGTGCTCCAAGGAGGATATACATAGGGCTCATAAACATATAAAAAAATGCTCAACATCACTAGCCATCAGAGAGATGCAAATCAAAACCACAATGAGATACCACCTTACCCCTGTAAGAATGACCATCATTAACAAATCAAAAATAACAAGCTGGTGAAGATGTGAAGATAAGGGAACCCTAGTGCACGGTTGGTCGGAATGCAGACTGGTGTAGCTACTTTAGAAAACAGTAAAGAATTTCCCCCAAAAAAATCTAAAAATGGAACTGCCTTTTGGTCCATCAATTCCACTCCTGGGATTATACCTGAAGAATTCTAAAACACAAAATCAGAAGAACCTATGCACCCCTATGTTCATAGCAGCACTATTTACAATAGCCAAGTGCTAGAAATAACCTAAGTGCCCATCAGTATATGAATGTATCAAAAAACTGTGGTATATTTACACAATGAAATAATATATAGCAGAAAGAAAAAGGAACTCCTACCTTTTGCTACAGCATGGATACAACTGTAAAGTATTATGCTTAGTGAAATAAGCCATATGGGAAAAGACAAATACCATATGATATCTTAAACTTTTAATCTATTTGTTTTCCCTCCATTATGTATTAAGGATAACCTAATTATATGTAGCTTCCAGCTCAGTATTTTCCATTCATCTATGTTTTAATTCATCTTCATTTTAATATTAAAATATTAATTTGGTTATTTTCTATATATTCCTTTTATTTTTTTAAATTAAATCCTGTATTATAGTAGGTAAGAATAGAGATGTTGCGGCCAAATTGCCTGTTATGCTTTACGTTTCCACTATTTACCATGAGGATGCAACCAATTTATTTTTCTTCTTAATGACTCTGTTATCTCAGCCATAACATTATGATGCAAGTGTTTCCCTGTTGTTGATAATCTCTTAATTTACTCATTGCACCCTGCTTATTTTTCAGTTTGGTGGCCCCTTATATAGTTAATTTCCTGATTAAATCACCATTATTTTAAATAATAATTTCTGGTTCATGGATGGACTCAGCTTCTGTAATTTTTAAATACCCTTTTTGTTGTTATCCCAGGAGATTTATTTTTTCTTGAGTATTCAGCTATGCATTATTTATAAAATTGTGACATTTTCTATACTATTTCTGGATTTCTGTCATGAGAGGATTTTCAGGTTACACTTGTTTTGCATAATATCAAAACTGTGCATTTATATTACATATTAGGTTTCAAAGGGAGTTATTGACATAATATCATTAATGTGCTGCACTCTTGGAAATAAAAGAAAAATGATTAATATACAAAATAACATTTTATCTTTCTCAATCTTATTAAATTATTTTCTAAAGAGATACATGGTTTAAATTTTTAAAGAAAATTGATTGTAAAGTAAAACAAAAGTAAATGATAGATTCATACAAATGCAGGAATAATTAATACCTATCTGAGAGAAAAACATAAGAAATGACAGCATTATTATTTTCTTTATCTTCAATAGAAAATTATTTAAGAATTATAGCTGCAGAACAATATGAAATTCAATAACATCAGTATCATAGGGATAACAAAAGAAGAAAAGAAGCAAGGAATGGAAAACCCATTCAAAAAAGTAATGACAGAAAAGTTCCCTAACATGAGGAGTGAAAACATTACTCAAGTTTAGGAAGCACAGAAGGTCTCAATGAAGATCAACCTAAACAAACCAACTCCAAGACACATTATAATTAAAATGGCAAATTTCAAAGACAAAGAGAGAATCCTAAAAGCATCAAGAGAGAAACAGCAAATAATATATAAGGGTTATTTGTTTAATTAATAAGGCTATCAAATGATTATTCGAGAGAAACAATACAAGCCAGAAGGGAATAACAAAATATATTCCACGTAATGGGAAACAAAGGCCTGGAACCAAGAATACTCTACCCAGCAAGGGTCTCATTCAAAATGGAAAGATAAATAAGGAGTTTCCCAGACAAAAGAAGACTAAAAAAAATACATCTCTACCAAACCATCATTGCAGGAAATGCTAAAGTGTCAGCTTTAAAAATAAAATGAAGAAACAAAGAGAGTCAAAGAGAAACAAAGGCACAAAGTGGGAAAATGGCAATAAATATGTATCAATCAATAGTAACCTTAAATATATATGGATTGAGTGTGCCAATCAAAAGACATAGGCTAGCTGATTGGATAAAAACACAAGACCCAATTACATGCTGTCTTCAAGAGACCCACCTCACAATAAAAGATCAACACAGATTGAAAGTGAAGGGATGGAAAAATATACATTAAGCAAATGGACATGCAAAAAAAAGCTGAGTAGCAATACTTATGTCATACAAAATATACCTTACGCTGAAGACCACACAAAGATATAAAGGACATTTTATAATACTTAAGGGAACAATCCATCAAGAAGCTATAATTCTGGTAAACATATATGCACCAAATATAGGAGCTCCGAAATATATAAGGAAAATCTTGGATGACTTCAAGAAGGACATAGACAGCAACACACTGATAATAGGGGATCTTAATACCCCACTATCAACAATGGACAGATATTTCAAAAAAAAAGAAAAATTACTAAGGATGTAGTAGCATTGAACAACATGCTAGAGGAAATGGAATTAATTGATATATACGGAACCTTTTACCCCAAAGAAAAATACACATTCTTTTCAAATGCATATGGATCATTCTCTAAGATAGACCACATGGTAGGTCAAAAGACAAGCCTCTAAAAATACAAGAAATGTGAAATCATACCGAGCACCTTCTCAGATCACAATGGCTTGAAACTAGAAACAAATCTCAAGGGAAAAAAACAAAAACAATCTAATCCATGGAGCCTGAATAACATGCTATTAAGTAAGGAATGAGTACACAATGAGATAAAAGATGAAATCAAAAAGTTTCTGGAAACAAAAGACAACGAATACACAACAGCCCCAAAACTATGGGACAAAGAAAAGGCAGTGCTCAGGCGGAAATTTGTAGCAATACAGGCCTACCTAAAAAGGTAACAAGAAATTTATGAAAACAACCTAACCATAAAGCTGTTAAGAGCTAGAGGAACAACAACAAACAAAGCCCAGAGCAAGTAGAAGGAGGGAAATCATCAAGATCACTGCAGATCTAAATAACTTAGCGACTCAAACATTTATTCAAAGAATCAAGAAGTCCAAGAGCTGGTTATTTGAAAAAAAACAAAAAACATTGACAAGCCTTTATCCAGACTCATCAAGAAACAGAGAGAGAGGACCCAAATAAACAGAATCAGAAATGACAGAGGAGAAATCACAACTGATATTTCAGATATCTAAATGATTGTAAGAAATTACTACAAACAACTATATGACAAAAAAAAAATATGACAAACTGGATGAAATGGATGAATTTCTGGAAATGTATAATCTACCAAAACTGGAAGCAAAAAGCCTAAATAGGCCAATAACAACCAGTGAAATTAAAGAAGTAATCCAAAATCTCCCAAAGCACAAAAACACCGGACCAAATTGATACACAGGTGAATTTTACCAAAAATTTAACGAACTTACTCCTATACTTCTCAACCTATACCAAAAAAATACAGGAAGAGAGAAAACCCCCAAACTCTTTCTATGAGGTCGATATTATTCTAATTCCCAAAACCAGGGCAAGACACAACTAAGAAAGAAAGCTACAGGCCAATATCTCTGATGAACATAGATGCTAAAATTCTCAACAAAATATTGGCCAACCAGATTCAGCAGTATATTACAAAGATAATACACCATGATCAAGTGGGCTTCATCCCAGAGATGCAAGTATGGTACAACATTCGTAAATCAATAAATGTAATACACCACATCAACAAATTGAAAGATAAATACCATATGATCATATAAATAGGTGCTTAAAAAGCTTATGATAAAGTACAGCAACCATTTATGATAAAAACACACAGCAAAATTGGAATAGAGGGAGCATACCTCAACATAATAAAGGCCACCTATGAGGAACCTGAAGCAAAGATCATACTTAACGAACAAAAACCAAAAGAATTCCCCACTAAGATAAGGAACAAGACAAGGCTGAACATTTTCTACACTCCTTTTCAACATCATCTTGGAAGTTCTAGCCATAGCCATCAGAGAAGAAAAAAAAAAAAAAATCAAAGGTATCCAAATTGGAAAGGTGGAAGTCAAACTGTCATTATTTGCAGGTGATATGATAGTGTACATGCAAAACCTGATAGGCTCCACCAAAAACTTCCTTGAGCTAATAAGGAAATTGAACAAAATAGCTGGATACAAAGTCAATATCCAGAAATCAAAAGAATTTTTATACCAATAATGAAACATCATAAATAGAAGTGAAAAAACAAATCCCATTTACCATAGCAACCAGAAAAAATAAAGTACTTAGGAATCAACTAAACCAAGGAGGTAAAAGACCTAGACTCAGAATTTTGCAGAACATGGAATAATAAATTAAGGAAGATACAAATAATGGGAAGCATATACTATATTCATGGATGGGAAGAATGTTCATCATTAAAATGTCCATACTACCTAAAGCAATCTATAGACTCAATGCAATCCCAATTAAAATACCCATGACAGACTTCACAGAAATAGAAAAAAAATACTTCAAAAATGTATACAGAGCCAAAGATACCCACATATAGCCACAGCAATCTTGAGAAAGAAGAAGAATGTAGGAGAAATCACAATACCAGGCATCAAACTATAGTACAAGGCTACTGTCATCAAAACTGCCTGGTACTGGCATAGGAATAGACATATAGATCAATGAAACAGAATAAAGAGCCCTGAAATAAACCCAAGACCCTATGATAAATTAATATTCAACAAAGGGGGAAGAAACATCAAATGGAGTAAAAACAGTCTCTTCAACAAATGGTGTTGGGAGAACTGGATAGCAACATGCAAAAAGATAAAACAAGACCATCAAATGACACCATATACCAGAATAAACTCAAGATAAATAAAGGACTTAAACATAAGCAGTACTACCATAAAGGTCTTGGAGAAAAATATAGGAAGTAAACTTTTAGATATTCTACACAGAAATATGTTTACAGATACTTCTCCAAGGGCAAAAGAAATAAAAGAGCAAATCAACAAATGGGACTATATCAAATTGAAAAGTTTCTATTCAGGTAAAGGAAACACCAGAAAAATGAAAAGGGAACTGACTGTATGGGAAAACATATTTGCAAATGATACCTCAGACAAGGGTTTGATCTATAAAATATATAAAAAACCAATACGACTCAACACCAGGGAGACAGACAGCCCAACTAAAAAATGAGCCAAAGACCTGAGCAGACAACTCACTGAGGAAGACATACAAAGGGCCGAGATGCATATGAAAGAATGCTTAATATCACTAGCTATCAGAGAGATGCAAATTAAATCCACAATAAGGTACCACCTCACACCTGTTAGAATGGCAATCATCAACAAATCAACAGAAAACAAGTGTTGGCAAGGATGTGGGACAAATGGAACCCTGGTGCACTGTTGGTGGGAATACAGGCTGGTGCAGCCACTATGGAAAACATTATGGGGTTTCCTTAAAAAACTAAAAATGGAACTGCCTTTTGATCCAGCAATTCTCCTAGTAGGACTATACCCAAAGAATCCTTCAACACCAATTAATTAGAACCTATGTACACCTATTTTCACAGCAGTTTTATTTACACTAGCCAAATGCTGGAAACAGCCTATGTGCCCATCAGTGGATGATTGGATCAAAAGCTTTGGTACATTTACACAATGGAATACTACACAGCAGAAAGGAAGAAGGAACTCCTAACCTTTGCAACAACATGAATGGAACTAGAAAGTATTACGCTTAGTGAAATAAGCAAGTCTGTGAAAGAAATACCATATCATCTCACCCATTTCAGGACATCAATGAATGAAACAAACAAGCAAAACAGAACCAGATATATGAATTCAGTAAATAAGCCTTCAATGGGCAGGGGAAAGGTGCTTGGGCGGATGGGGAAGGAAGAGGCAAAGAAAGGGAGCAATTTAGACAAGAACCTAGTATGGAAGAACCATGGATACGGAAAAAGCAGCATTGACTTTGTGGGTGGTGGGTGGGTGGGGAAGGGGACAGAGGCGACTAAAAGGGGGATGGATGAAGTACAGCAACAATAAAATTAAATTTAAAAAATAATTATAGTTCTTATGTAATTGAGGAGTGTAACCATTATTGACTATAGAAATCTCAGGCCAAACTTTCAGTACAAAAATCAATCATTTCATAGTAAACATTTATTAAGCAAATATTACATTTCAGATATTATTTGAGAAGCAATCATGCATTGATGAATGACATGGACAAAAATCAGCATCTTTTTGGGTGCATATTTTAGATAAGAAAAATAAATTGAATGGGGTAAGGCATATCATTTCACAAAGAAGGGGGATGTGAGGTATTAACTAAGATTGCCATTATACACATTACTGGAAAATTTGAGCAAAGATTTGAAAGGTGTAAAAAGTAAGCTATAGATATATCCAGGATAAAAACATCTTTTTCAAAATATTATATTTATTATATTTATGGAAAGGGGAAGGGAGAGAGAGAGAGAGAGACGTCAGTGTATGGTTAACTTTCACCTGCCTCCAGCTACAGACCTGCCTTACAACCTGGTTATGTGTCCTAGCTAAGAATGGAACCAGCAACCTTGGGTTCATAGGACAGTGTCTTACCCACTGTGCAATGAACCAGGGCTAAAAACTTCTTTCTTTTTTTTTTTTCATATCTTTTTATTGTTGTTGTATTACATCCATCGCCTTTTTGCTCCCATCTGTCCGCCTCCCCAACCACCCATCACCCCCAAAGTCAATTCCACCTGTTGTCCATGTCCATGGTTCCTTTATACTAGGTTCTTGTCTAAGCTACTCCCCTTCCTTGCCTCTGCCTCCCCCATCCCCCCACCCTCTTTCCCCCTGACCGCTGAAGGCCTATTCACTGTATTCATATATTTGGTTCTGTTTTGCTTGTTAGCTTTGTTCATTACTGTCCTGTAATTGGTGAGATCATATGATATTTGTCCTTCGCTGACTTGTTTATTTCACTAAGCATAATACTCTTCAGTTCCATCCATGTTGTTGCAAAGGGTACAAGTTCCTTCTTTCTTCCTGCTATACAGAACTCCATTATGTAAATGTACCAAAGTTCTTGATGCAATCATCCACTGATGGGCATTTAGGCTGTTTCCAGCACTTGGCTATGGTAAATAGTGCCGCTATGAACATAGGTATACATAGGTTCTTATGAATTGGTGTTTCAGGATTCTTTGGGTATAGTCCAAGCAGTGGAATTGCTGGATCAAAAGGCAGTTCCATTTTTAGATTTTTAATGAAACTCCATACTGTTTTCCACAGTGGCTGCACCAGCCTACATTCCCAACAGTGTATGAGGGTTCCCTTTGCCCCGCATCCTCATCAAAACTTGCTGTCTGTTAATTTGTTGATGATTGCCATTCTGACAGGTGTGAGGTGATGTCTTATTGTGGTTTTAATTTTCATCTCTCTGATGACTACTAATGTTGAACATTCTTTCATATGCCTCTGGGTCTTTGTATCTCTTCCTCAGTGAGGTGTCTGTTCAGGTCCTTTGCCCATTTTTTAATGGGGCTGTCTGTCTCCCTGCTATTGAGTCGCATTGGTTCTTAATATATTTTGGAGATCAGACCCTTGTCTGAGGTATCATTGGCGATTATGTTTTCCCATACAGTTGGTTCCCTTTGAATGTTGCTGATATTTTCTTTAGCTGAACAGAAATTTTCAATTTGATATAGTCCCATTTGTTGATTCGTTCTTTGATTTCCTTTGCCCTTGGTGAAGTATCAGTAAACATATTTCTGCATAGGATATCTGAAAGTTTAATGCCTATATTTTTCTCCAGGACCTTTATGGTGGCACTGCTTATATTTAAATCCTTTATCCATCTTGAGTATATTCTGGTGTATGATGTAAGTTGGTGGTCTAGTTTTATCTTTTTACATGTTGCTGTCCAGTTCTCCCAACACCATTTGTTGAAGAGACTGTTTTTACTCCATTGGATGTTCCTTCCCCCTTTGTCAAGTATTAGTTGACCAGTGTCCTGGGTTAATTTCTGGACTCTCTATTCTGTTCCATTGATCTATATGTCTGTTCTTATGCCAGTACCAGGCTGTTTTGATGACAGTAGCCTTGTAGTATTGTTTGAAGTCCGGTATTGTGATTCCTCCTACCTTGCTCTTCTTTCTCAAGATTGCGGTGGCTATTTCTGGGTGTTTTTGGCTCCATATAAATTTTTAAAGTATTTTTTCTATTTCTGTGAAGTCTGTCATTGGTATTTTGATTGGGATTGCATTGAATATATAGATTGCTTTGGGTAGTATAGACATTTTAATGATGTTAATTCTTCCCATCCTTGAAAATGGTATATGCTTCCATTTATTTGTGTCTTCCTTGATTTCTTTCTTCTTGTTCTGTAGTTTTCTGAGTACAGGTCTTTGACCTCCTTAGTTAAGTTGATTCCTAGGTACTTTATTTTTCTTGTTGCTATGGTAAATGGGATTTGTTTTTTCACTTCTATTTCTGTTGTTTCATAATTGGTATACAAAAATGCTTTTGATTTCTGGATATTGACTTTATACCCAGCTAGTTTGCTAAATTTGCTTATTAGGTCAAGTAAGTTTTTGGTGGAGCCCATCGGGTTTTGTATGTACACTATCATATCATCTGCAAATAATGAGATTGATTTCTTCCTTTCCAATTTGGATACTTTGATTCCTTTTTCTTCTCTGATGGCTATAGTTAGAACTTCTAAGACAATGTTGAATAGAAGTGGAGAAAGTGGACAGCCTTGTCTTGTTCCTGATCTTAGGGGGAATGCTTTCAGTTTTTGTTTGTTAAGTATGATGTTGGCTTCATGTTTGTCATAGATGGCCTTTATGATGTTGAGGTATGCTCCCTCTATTCCCATTTTACTGAGTGTTTTTATCATAAATGTTGCTGTATTTTATTAAATGCTTTTGCAGCATCTATTGATATGATCATATGGTTTTTATCTTTCAATTTGTTGATATGGTGTATTACATTTATTGATTTATGAATGTTGTACCATCCTTGCATCCCTGAGATGAAGCCCACTTGGTCATGGTATATGATCTTTGTAATATACTGCTGAATCCAATTGGCCAATATTTTGTTGAGAATTTTAGCATCTATGGTCATCAGAGATATTGGCCTGTAGCTTTCTTTCTTAGTTGGATCTTGCCCTGGTTTTGGGATTAGAATAATATTGGCTTCATAGAAAGAGTTTGGGAGACTTCCCTCTTCCTGAATTTTTTGGTATAGTTTGAGGAGGATAGTAGTTCTTTAAATGTTTGGTAAAATTCCCCTGTGTAGCCATCTGGTCCAGGGCTTTTGTGCTTTGGGAGATTTTGGATTACTTCTTTAATTTCCCTATTTGTTATTGGCCTATTCAGGCTTTCTGCTTCTTCTGGGTTCAGTTTTAGTAGGTTACACATTTCCGGAAATGTGTCCGTTTTATCCAGGTTGTCGTATTTTTTGTCATATATTTGTTTGTTGTAAATTCTTACAACCTTTTGTATTTCTGAAATATCAGTTGTGATTTCTCCTCTTTCAGTCCTGATTCTCTTTATTTGGGTCTTCTCTCTGTTTTTCTTGATTAGTCTGGATAAGGGCTTGTAAATTTTGTTTATTTTTTCAAAGAACCAGCTCCTGGACCTGTTGATTCTTTGAATTATAGTTTGAATTTCTGAATTATTTAGTTCTGCTCTGATCTTGATGCTTTCCTTCCTTCCACTTGCTCTGGGCTTTGTTTTTGCTCCTCTAGTTCTTGCTGCTTTGTGGTTAGTTTGTTTTCATAAACTTCTTGTGACCTTTATTGTAAGGCCTGTATTACTATAAATTTCCCCCTGAGAACTGCCTTTGCTGTATCCCATAGGTTTTTTGGCTATTGTGTGTTCATTGTCATTTGTTTCTTCTTTAATCTCATTGTTAACCCCTTCATTGCTTAAAAGCATGTTATTCATTCTCCATGAGTTAGAGAATTTTTTATTTTTTCCCATGAGATTGGCTTCTAGTTCAAGCCATTGTGATCTGAGAAGATACTTTGTATGATTTCAATTTTCCTGTATTTGTGGAGGCTTGTCTTGTGACATACCATGTGGTCTATCTTGGAGAATGATCCATGTGCATTTGAAAAGAATGTGTATTTTGCTTCTTTGGGGTAAAAGACTGTGTATACATCAATTAGATCCATTTCCTCTAGAGTGTTGTTCAATGCCACAACATCTCTGGGGATTTTTTGTTTGGAACATCTGCCCATTGTTGATGGTGGAGTATTAAAATCCCCTACTATTAGTGTGTTGCTGTCTATGTCTTTCTTAAAGTCTTCCAAGATTTTCCTTATGTATTTCGGAGCTCCTATGTTGGGTGTGTATATGTTTATCAGAGTTATTTCTTCTAAATGGATTGTCCCCTTAAGTATTATGGAATGCCCATCTTTGTCCCTTTTTATGGCCTTCATTGTAAAATCTATTTTGTCTGAAATAAGTATTGCTACTTCAACTTTATTTTTCATGTCCATTTGCTTGATATATATTTTTCCATCTCTTCATTCCCAGTCTGTGTCGATCTTTTCTTCTGAGGTGGGTCTCTTGAAGACATCATATATATGGGTCATGTTGTCTTATCCATCCAGCTACCCTATGTCTTTTGATTGGTGCATTTAATCCATTTACATTTAAGGTTATTATTGATTGACACTTATTCATTACCATTTTCTCCCTTTGTATCTGTATTCTTCTTTGGCTTTCTCTATTTCTTCATTTTATTTTATTTTATTTATTTACTTATTTTTAAAGCAGACCAATTAGCATTTCTTGCAATGCAGGTTTGGTAGAGATGTATTCTTTCAGTCTTTTTTTGTCTGGGAAGCTCCTTATTTCTCCTTTTACCTTGAATGAGAGCCTTGCTGGGTAGAGTATTCATGGTTGCAGGCCTTTGTTTACCTTTACTTGAAATACTTTTTGCCATTCCCTTCTGGCTTGAATTGTTTCTATTGAATAATCATTTGATAGCCTTATTGGTGCCCCTTTGTATGTTATTTGTCTTTTCTCTCTCGATGCTTTTAAGATTCTCTCTTTCTTTTTGAGATTAGCCATTTTAATAATAATATGCCTTGGTGTTGGTCTGTTTGCGTTGATCTTCATTGGGAACCGCTGTGCTTCCTGAACTGGATTAATGTTTTCACTCATCATGTTAGGGAAATTTTCTATCATAAATTTTTTGAACAGGTTTTCAATTCCTTGTTTCTCTTCTCCTTCTGGTATCCCTATGATACGGTTGTTGTTCCATTTCATGTTGTCCTGCAGCTCTCTTAACCCATCTTCAGTCTTGTTCAGCCTTTTTTTATTCTCTTGTACTGTCTTGGAGTATTTGTCAAGATTATCCTCCAACTTGCTGATCTGGTACTCTGCTTCCTCTAGCCTACTGTTGATTCCTTCTACCTTATTCTTCAATTCAGAAATTGTATTCTTCATTTCTTCCTGGCAGTTATTGATATTTTCTATGTCCTTTTTCATGCTGTTGTAGCTCTCAGTAAGTTCATTGTAATTTCCCTGGAGTTCTTTGTAGTTCTCTTGGAGTTGTGTGTAGTTTTCTTTGATGTGGCTGAGCTCACTGAGCTTCTGTGGTATCATTCTTTTGAATTTCTTATCTGATAGTTCAGGTGCCTCTGTTTCATTTTGTGTTCTTTCTGAGGATTCTTCCTTTCCTTTTGGTGATGGACTGATTCTTTTTTTCCCCATTTTGTGTGTCTGCTATTGCTTGCTTTTTTGTTTTTTTTTTTTTTTGCTTTTTCCTTTGGTTAACCTGCTTTGCTTCCTTGCCTTAGTTGAGCACCCTCCTGTGATAGGAGATTTGTGGAGTTCATTGTTGCATTTTCCCAGATTTTCTCCACTTGTTGTTCTTGGTGTGTCCTTTATTTGGGCTGTCTGGTTGTATTCTGGACCTGTGGGCTTTTAGCAGTAAAAAAA
>PVIW01012411.1:0-13950 GCA_004026585.1 Noctilio leporinus
GTGTACCACAGTCTTTTATTCACTCACCTGATAATGGGCAATTAGGTATTTATCCGTACCTGAAAGAAGAAATACAGTGACTGTGCCTGGGAGGTGGTCCCAGAGGAAATTATGAGATCCTTGTCCTTGGTAACAACCTTGCAAGAAAGTCTGAGGAATAAGGACATAGACCTGAGGTCACCTTGAAAGAATTTCCAGTGATGTATGTGCCTGATCACCCTTGCACATAGGACTTGGATCATGTGCAAAAAGCTCTGATTACTACTGTAGTCACAGGATTGTTGACTTTACTTAAGTGAATCTTTTGTCAGAGTTTTAAGCAAGAACATGGTACAGAATTCAGCCTCCGGGGTATCAGTTTCTAAGTGGTGACTGTTCTGGTGTTACTTATTTATGTATTGTTTGTGGGCTTACTCTTTAGCTCTTCTTTCACCTTACCATAGTGAGATATATATAAAATATATATATATACATATTAAAGTTTACAAAGCTTATTTACTTTTAATGCTATTTATTTTTCATCTTCCTTTATATATTAAATTCATATAGAAGGAAACTTCTTGAGTTCTTTTGTTCTGAGAATGTAAGTACTTTTTTTTTTTTTTTTAACATACATTTCTTTCAGAATAGTGCCTGTCTATCAAGTCATATGGAATAGTTCCACATCTAATCACACATGCCTGATAAAAAGTGGGGGAAATCCACAAACTTGAGAAGTGTCCTGGAAAATACGTAATACATTCTGTAATTATGTCTGAGTTGTAACTAATTTATAGTCAGTCAGCAAAGAGGGGTGGGTAGAAATAACCAAGAGGAGCCTCGCCTAGGGTGAAGTGGGAAAGACAAAGGGTGTTTGTTGGCTGACTCAGGCACCCCAGGCTCTTCCTCCTACCTCTCCCTGGTCCCCCTTTACTGATTGTATCTGCTGCCTTATACAATCCCTTAGCTCCCCCTGTCCCACCCCCACCCCTATCTTACTGCTCATCCCCACAGGTGCTCTGCTTCTCTTGTGGTTTCAGCTTCAAGGTTTCTACTCAGAGTACAAACACATAGGGACTGAGCCCAAGTTGAGGGGAAGCTCTTTGCCTCCCAAAACTGTTGCAGGGGGTCTGTTTCTCTGAGTGTCCTGATGTATCTTTTTGGACCCTGAGCTAATGCCATTGTTACAATGATGAACTAGGTGCTGACTTCAAAGGAATCAGCTGAATTCCCTTGAATGTGTACCTGTTCTGTGAACTTCTCAGACAGCAGGGAGACTGACCGCTATGAGAGCATTTCTCGAATCTTTGTCTCCCATGACCTAGCCAATGCTCTAGTTACCTTTCTGTAAATTGAATGATATTTTAATTAATTAATTAATTAATTAATTAATTAATTTATATTTCCTGGCTTTCTTTTTTGAAAGATTTGATTCACTTTTTTTTTTTTTTTTTAAAGATTTTATTTCATTATTTTCTTTTAGAAAGAGGGGAAGGGAGAGAGGCAGCGAGGAGAGAGACATTTTTCACTATTTTTACAGAGAAGGGCAGGGAGGGAGGAGGAAAGGGAGAGAAACGTCAAGGTGTTGCTTTTCACCTGCCTCCAGCTAAGCACCTGGCTGGAGACCTGGCTTGCAACCTGGTTATTTGCCTTGCCTGGGAATCGAAATAGGGATTTTGGGTTGAATGTAATATGTTAACAGATGCTTGTTCCTTACCCTTCTCTTTTCCACTATTTCTTTGTGGACCAGTTCAGCAGAAGGAGGGAAGCTTGGCAATTCTGGATTTCTCTGTGTCTTCCTTTGATTGCCTAACACCTTTCAAATATCTTTTCTATATGGGGTGCTACAGAAGATACTTTAATATATGTGGGAAAGTTTGTATCCAGGGTGCTTGCTTTCCACATAAAATGGACGTCAAATGTTACATTTAAGTTGCAAATGGGTTGTTTGGCCAAATTGAATGTCTGCTGGTTTAAATTGTGACCATGGGGGTCTGCTGCACTTAGGCTTCTCTTCTTTCGGCTATATTTTAAAGGGAATTTCAGAAGGGCTGGCGGTTGACATAGCCAAGATGGTCCATAAAAGTAACCACCATAAAGACTGTCCTGGACAAAGGATGTTCAGTTTCTCAGGAGAAACCTAAACCTCTTTGGTTCTTCTGCACAGTGAAGTTGCTAAAGTAATGAGCACAGACTGTGTTGTCAGAAGGCCTAGGTTCCAGTTTGTGGTTACCACCTGGTGAAAATGTCCCTGTGGCTCTGTTTTCTTCTCTATAAAATGGGGCTAATGAAAGAAACCACACCTCCTCATTCTGTTAATTCACATGCAGTAAAGTGAGTAGAACAAGATCAACCCTTGAACTCGCTTGATTGACAAACACTTGCTTTTAAGATGCATGTACTCTCAGGGTGAGTGCTTAGAGGACTGAATGACGATGATGAATTAACATGTTTAACATAATACCTAGACTATATTACCTGTTCAGTAATGTAATTTTTATCATTGTCACACATTTCGAGCAGTATCAGCTTGACTGTTGATGACACTGAGTTAAATCAAGTTTCTGAATTGTTACTGCTATGATTTGCACATTGAGAAATGACTCACACGCCTTAGTTTGCCAGGTAGAATTACAAATTTGGTGATCTAATGCAAAGTGGGTCTTCTGTGAATTGGTTGTTATGATTCCACCTCAGTGTTCATAAACTGATTCCTTACATCTGGGGGGGAAAGGTAAGAGAACAATCATGTAGCTGGTTTTGCAAAGCTGAAGATTGGCCATTGGACAAGATTAGTCTCTTTTAAGCCCCTGCCAGAGTACTCACCTCACGTTCTTTCTCTCTTAACGTGCCCTTCATCCTTGCTTTGCTGCAAATTCAGTTCAATTATATTTTGTCACTTGGTTACTCAAGGGTCAGGCTTTGAATTCCATGAGGGCTGCTCATAGCAGGGAGGGCAATCCACTTACCCAGTCCATCCACTGCAATGTGAGTCTCATCTCAAGTACCCTGAGACACACTCAGAATATTTCTCCAAAGTATCCAGACACCTTGTAGTCCAGGGAGACTGACACGTAAAGCGAACCATCACAAGGATGTGATATGAAATATTGAAAGCCCAGTGGTTTACTAGAACTGCATCTCCCCATCACCCCAGGTACTCTGAATTGGGTAATGTCATTTCAACCTGACATAAAACCTCGTGTTAGCGTTCTCTGCAACACCACGGAAGAATTAAAGGGTTCAAAGTCGCATTTGTTTTGCTCACAAAGTCCTTCCCTTCTACACAAAGATGCAGGAGCACTAATTTTCATTTCCTCACTTCCTGCCTGGTAATGTGACAGGAAGAGCAGCAGTAGATTCTGTTTATCAAGAGAACCTGGTCCTTTGGAAATACATCTTCCCTGCTTGACTGAAGTGTTCAATGCCCAGGAAAAGCATCTTTTCCTCCCCCACCTCCACACCCAGCTGATCTGTAGGTCTTCCAACTGCTGACCAAGTCCAGTGAGGAACTTCAGCTGTGTGGGCTGAACAGGTTGAAAACCTTCTGGATCATCACATAGAGAAGGATGGGAGTCTCCTACTTTGGCAGATGTTGTTCTGGACCACATCACAGCTAAGGGTACACAGAAAGCTGAGAACATTACTCTTGGTGCCTTCATTGAAGAGGTCAGCAGGCCCCTGGTGAGATGGTTGATGCAGTTGTCTGGCTCTGGGAGCCTTTACCCAGCGGCACTGGGCATCTTCTTGCAAATGACATTCAGAATTATGCCACAATGATCATTTTCTGTGCTCTTCCCAATTTTGTTTCTATGTTTTTCTTGCCAGTTCCTCATCCATTCACGGAACTTGTTTATTTCCAAAAGGTGTAGTCACCTAAATGAGAAACAATGTTAAAATACATACCCATGTCTCAACCTTTCTCTCTCTCTTTTCAGTTCTAATAAGAACACTTGGAGGTCTGACCCTGACCCCATTTTAATCCTCTCTTCATTTGCAATGGTATAGAATTTGCCTCAGCACTGCATATTTTCCTTTTTCAGTTTGAATACACTAAAATGAAATTCTTCTACATTTCTATCCAGGAGCCAGACCTCATATTTTCTGACAGTCTGTAGATAACAGCTGCATGACAAAAACACCCAGGGTTGATTTGTACAGTTCTCTTCATTCTGTCACCCCAAATGTGTTGAATGTGCACATGTAACAGCCAATTTGCTTAGAAATGTGGGTGCATGGAAAGTAGGACAGGGATGGAGACTACACTTCATGGAGCAGGGAAGACACACACTGAGGAGGTATGATTAGGATTCATGAAGGACAGACCGTCTCAGGACAGTTAATAGCAACTACTTAGAACTGGAAAAGGGGAGGAACTGGGAAGCAGTAGAAAGATTCACTTTCAGACCAAATCTTTCTGTGGCTCCTGAAGTTAATAGACATCAGACTTTCATTTTCTTCCCCCAAAATACTAACACAATTTTAGTAGTGGTCACAAAGGAAACTGTAAAGACTAAGTAAAACAGGCAAATTACAGGCTGAGATTCTGAACATATGGCATGAGAGCTGCCGTTACTATGAATGTGACAAACAATACAAGCCACGCTGCAACAAGAGAGGCTTTGATTATAGCTTCTTTGATACTTGGTGGGCCCCTTTAGAGGTCCTCCAGCAAATGGAGACTCTGAGGGAGGGGAGTTTGTGAAGAACTGTGAAGGAAGAGAGCCCCTGTTCCCACCTACAGTTCAGTGCCTGAACCATTAATGAGAGAACTAGGACAGCTCACTTTGCAAGAATCAGCACAGAGGAGAGCTGTCTGACCAACCAAGTGGTTGTTCTGTATGTAAGTGAGCAATATCTTATTTCAGGTCAAGTTAATCAGTCTAGATCTAGCGGTATTATTTTAAGGCACAAAATGAGTTAGATAGATGTAAAGACCAGGCAACGTTTAAAAAGTGTGTGTGTGTGTGTGGGGAGATCGTGATGGGAAATGAGACATTCATAGACTTTCTGCTTTTAGAGTTCACAACAGTCATTCAAAAGCTATTTTTCTGGGTTCAAGGTAAAGTGGAGTTCTTCCCTCTAGCATGGAATTCAAGAAGGCGTCAGATACAAGTAATCAAGATAAATAATACTTTCATGCAACACTAAAAAAAAATAAAAATTAATGCCAAAACATCTACGATGAGCAAAATATCAAGAGTTTAAAGACATGAACTGACCTTCCACTTGCAAGTTGCTGGGAGGATTCCAAAATAAGATGGAACAGTATAAATTTAAGTGTGGCAAATTCCATTCAGTCTAAAGCATTCTAACCAATGAAAATGAAAAGCTCTGTCTTCACAAATGTCCTCAACTCCTTGTATACAACTCTAATTTGTACAATATCGTCAAGTTGGGATCCTGTGAAGACATTTCAGCAATGTAAATTACAGAGGAGTTACTCATAACTGTCACAAAGTCAGGACAGAGTGTCCAACATTGCAATACTCTCAAACACCAATAATCTTGCAAATTGCAAGGCATTTGCTTCCATTAAGTTCAAGAATGTAAAATTATATTAAATTCTGATTTGGATGTAAAGAAAGTACAGTTAAAAGATCTTTATTTATTATTTTATCAGAGAGAGGGAAAGGGAGGGAGGCAGAGAGGGAGTGAAACATCAATGTATGGTTGCCTTTCACCTGCCTCCCACTATGGACCTAGCTGGAGACCTGGCTTACTGTTGCTCAGGCTGGGATTCACACCTGCAACCTTTGGGTTCCCAGGCCAGCAACCCATCCACTGTGACACAAGCCAGGGCTAAAGAACGTACAATTTAAATAGCCGAAATGTAATGCATGCTGTTTTAATCATCTGAATGTGAAAGGGTAAACGTTAGCCCTGGCTGGTGGCACAGTGGATAAGGTGCCCGCCTGTGAACCCAAAGGTTGCTGGTTCGATTCCCAGCCAGGGCACATAACTAGGTTGGTTACAAGCCAGGTCTCCAGCCAGGTTCGTGGTTGGAGGCAGGTGAAAGGCAACCATGCATTGATGCTTCTCTCCCTCGCCGCCTCTCTCCCTTCTCCTCTCTCTGAAAATAATAAATAAAATCATTTTTAAAAAAGGTAAACATTTAAATTTTCAGATTGGTTTTCATTTAATAAATAACGTTAAGTATTTTAAATTGTTTAATAAAATGTCTCAATGTCAAAATACATTTCACACGTCACGTTCCGTATTTATACTTATTAACACAACATTTTTAAAGATTAAATGTTCCACTTTTCAGTTTTTTTATACCTTTCTCCAACCGTCTGTACCTGAACGTTGGAAGTCCCCCGTAAGAATCACAAAGCGAGCACAAGTGGGGCCTCTTCCTAGGCTCTGGCCCCACTCAGGACAGCGCTCAGACTCACTCCCACACAGTCGCCAGCTCCATCCAGTTGCGCCCCAGTGTTGCCGCGTTCCCTTCCCTGATCCTGCCCGCGTTTCGCGCTGCAACTATCCTGATCCTGCAAAAAACGATCAAACACGCTCTGTTCCCAGCTTCAGACCTCTCGGCACACGGATTCTTCGTAAAATAGGCCTCGCTAGAATTATGGTGTCGAAGCAAAGCACAAAAGTCCGGGGGAAAGTGCCGAAAAGGAGAGGTTCCATGTGAAGTATTTAAGAAAATGTCCCGGGGAGGCGCCTGCACAGCTCGATCTTCAGCTGTAAGGGCCGCCGAAAGGAAGGAATTTGGATTTGCGATGGAAACCGCACAAAGTTGCCTGGTGGCGCCGGGAGCCAAGAGGCTTCTACTGGGCAGTGATCCCACAGATTGAAAACCAAGGCTCGGAAGTTGCGCTTTCCAGACCCCAAAGGCAGAAAAGGCCGCCTGCGCGCCCTCTTGCGGGCAGCTGGAGAATCGCGCTTTCCTTTGAATCAGCGAGGGAAAGGGCTCATTGTGCTCCTGGGGCCAGCTGGAGACCCTCCACTGAATCCCAGAATCCTCAATGGCCCAGATCTATTGGTGGCTAGTGACTGGAACAATGCTCTGCTCTATTCTCGCTTGCTCTCTTCACGAGGAACCTACTTTGGATCCATAGGTGAGACAACTGCAAAATCTTTGATCTTTTGAGACAGTTGAACACTAGTCCCCGTCAGTCATGCCTAAAGGAGATAAAAGATTTCCAATTTCCTTGGACAACAGGGACTCTCACCCGAATGCAGAGGACACGACTCACCTGTTTCCACCATCTGGTGCTCCAGCAGATCTTCCAACTTTTCGCAAGAGATCGCAGCCAAGCCGCATGGAACCTCACAGTCCTCTATCATCTGCTCTCCAGCGTTCATCACAGCCGAGGACAACTGAAGCATACTGACCAAGAATGCCTTTCTTGCTCCGATTTGGGAATTCTTCTCAGGCTTTACTTCCAAAGGATCCGTAACTACCTGGGAGAAAGGAAACACAGCTCCTGTACCTTGGAAGTTGTCAGAGTTGAAATTGAAGTGGCCTTCTCATGTAATAATCCTCAAGCAAAAGTCAAAAAGTGAGGAAGTAATTGATACCGAGACTCTCTCTATTCAATTACATTGTTTGCTAAGTCACAATCTCCAATCACATTTCTGAACCAGCTGAGAAATGCCTGAAATTAAAGTCATAGAGTTATTTAAATAATGCATAGGAAATCATAAATTTACAGAATTATTTTTAGGGAGGGGCACATAATATACTTTCTTGAGTAAATAATTTTATGACATCAATTTTGTCTTTTTAGTTTTGGAGGAAGTGGTGGGATTGGAGCAGACCTTTCAAAGGTGGTAGGTATTTGAAGAAAGATACATTGAAGCCTAGAATTGCCCAGACTTCCTCCTTCTGCTAACCTCATTCTTGTAAAAGAAGCAACAGGAAAAAAAATATCATAATCAAAATGTTACATTGATTATTTGTTATTACAATTGTCCCACTATTTCCCCCTTTGTCCTTCTCCACCCAGCCCACACCCACAGCTCACTGACCCCTCCCACAACCTATCCCTACACCATGGTCCCTGTCCATGGGTCACTTGTACATGTGTTTGACTAATCACTTCCCCTTATTTCCACCCTCCTTCAACCTGCCCCTTCCCTTCTGGCAGCTGTCCATCTATTCCATGTTTCCATGTCTCTGGTTCTGTTTTGCTGGTTAGTTTATTTTTATTCATTAGGTTCCCCTTGTAAGTAAGGTCATGTGTTATTTATCTTTCACCAACTAGCTTGTTTTACTTAACATCGTATTCCCAAGTTCCCACCATGCTGTCACAAAACATAGGAAGTCCTGCCTTCCTTATGCTAACTGCTATTTTATTGTATGAATGTGCCACATTGTTTAATGTACTCATCTACTGATGGGCACTCAGGGTGTTTCCAAAACTCGACTATTGTAAATGACACTGCTATGAATATAGGGGTGTTGAGGTTCTTCTGAATTGGTGTTTCAAAATTCTTCTGTATAATCCTAACAGTGGAATCACTCAAAAGGTAGCTCCCTTTTTAGTTTTCTGAGGAAATTCCATACTGTTTTCCATAGTAGCTACACCAGCTTGCCTTCCCACCAACAGTGCACCAGGATTCCATTCTCTCCACATCCTTTCCAGAACTTGTTGTTTGTTGAGTTGTTAATGGTGGCCAGTCTGACAGGTGGGTGGAGACAGCTCCGTGGGATGGGTAAGTCAATAACGCCATCCATTTTTAAATCAAATTGCAAAAACTGGCTCTGTGTTTCTTGTTTAGAAATAACCAAAGGCAAAAATTGCACTCTGGCAAAAATTTAATACACACAAATGATCAGATTTTAATGAAATGTAAAGAGCATGTTATTATAATAGCACAATATAAAGGTGTTTGTGCTTGAGATTACATGACCAAAAATATTTCAAGCCTTACAAATCAACAGTGGAATGTTATAGAATAAATAAATAAACCCTAGCTGGTGGCACAGTGGATAAGGTGCCGGCCTGCCAACCCAACAGTAGCTGGTTTCATTCCCAACCAGGGCATACATGACCAGGTTGCAAGCCAGGTCTCCAGCCAGCTCTGAAGCTTGAGACAGTTGAAAGGCAACCTACATTGATGTTTCCCTGTCTGCCTCTCACCCTTCTCCTCTCTCTAAAAATAATAAGTAAAGTCTTTTTTTTTTTTAATAAAATAAAATAAATATATGAGTACACAAACACAACAGCTTAGGCCTCTGATGGAGGTAGCAGGCAGAATGGTATGAAAGTGAATGGAAGCATAAATAAGAGACGGAAAGTGAGTGACTGAAGTGGAAATCAGGAAAAGAATAGGGGTCGATTTTTCAGTGAATACATTTTCATGCATTATTGATTTTTCTGAATGATTTTATGTAATCGATGTCCTGGGGAATGAGATTAATGTGATTTAGATTATATTTATTGTAAACCAACTTATTTAATTACCCTCTATAATATTTTATATCTTTCAAATATTATGTTTTATATATCTTTAAAATTCTATGTTTTATATCTTTAAAATACTATGTTTTATAAAAGTATGCTACTCTGTTTAGAAAACAAAACACTAGGAAGTGTTGTGAATCAGACTAAAGTGTAATCAGTATTCACATCAAAAATAAGTCTGATTTGAATATTCAGTCAGGAAATGGAGACTTGAATAAATATCGCAAGAGAAGTTAGCCTCCTAAACTGAACTAAAATGTATATATTACCTATTCATGGTACCTGGGACACATTGGCCTCCCCTCCTTACTTTTCTGAAGTAGCTTCTTCTATGGTCTAGCCCAGTGGCTTCCTTCCTCTCCAGTGTAGATATTCCCAGCATGCTCTCCTTTCTCACTCCTCCTTCACAGGCACCCTGATTCATACAGTTGTGTGGCTTCCAGCCACCAAGTCCCCTCTAAGAATACAAAACCACAATTGGAAGCAAAGTTAGGTGACAGTTCTAGTTTTTTGGAACTCTAGTTTAAGAAACTTTTTTTTTTTCTTTGATGAAAATGATTGAAGCTGGAGAATGTCCCTCTTACAATGATATAACAACTGCAGCTAAAGGAATTGGAAAGTCAGGTAGGTACCTTACACTCCCAGTACTGGCTTATTAAAACATTTATAGAAGAAGAGAGCCACCTATTGTTCAACAAAGACAAAGGCATCCCCCAAGTTCAGGACAGGCCTGAACATGCCTCTTTCTGTCCTAGGCAAACAGCTGGTCCCTTCCACCCATATCTTCAGATCTAGAAAGGGCCCCTGTCCTGGAAAGAACTGACCCCCATGCTTGACTAAGCTCCCTTCCTTAGCTTCGGTTTGTTAGGGAAGAAAAATACACCTGGCATCTCTGGGTAATGGGCAGCTACATGGAGAGAAATAGTCAGAAAGGGTTTCTTGCTTCCATGCTGCCCAGCTGGACAGAACCTCCAGAATCAACATTCCCCTTACAGTTCTGTGGGCCACTCGGGGACTTAGAGTCTGCCTTTGTAGGTGTGGAGCGGCAAGGGCAATCAGGAAATAACTCTGCTGTCAGAACGCTGGTTACCCCTCTCTAAAAAGTAAGCTAAAAAAATAAAAATAAAAATAAAAATAAAAAGTAAGCTGGCAGTTTTTCAAACTCATTCCCACTGTTACAGTCAAATGAGCAACCAGAAGGGAAACAAAGGCAGGGCCCTTGACACAATAGTCTAACAGAAAACAACACGGGAGGGTAAAAGCAAAGGGAGACATGTCTCAGCCACTCGCCCAGTAATCCTGAGCCTGGTCCGCTAAGGTTGCCAGTTTACTGTGATAGTGCAGCACAGAGGAAGCCCTTGAAAGTCTGTGCGTGTCATCCCCACTAGCTGGGAAAAGGAAAACTTTGAGACTGTGTGTTCATCCCAAGGCCTAGAAGGGGAGGTAGACTATAGCGCCCAAAGTAATGCCCCTCAAACAACTTTAGTTAGCTGCCTGCTCCTGTCATGTCTGCAAAATCAACAAGTGGTCTAGAGCAAATAAGGAGTCAAGTTAACAGACCCCTACCCATACCTACATTGGGACAGTCACACCTCCCTGGGAAAGCTGGCACCACCTTTACCTGTCAACCAAACAAAATGTAACTTCTTTACCCCTATCCACCAAAATGTAAGTTCTCAGAACTTGCTCTCTTCTCTGTTCTTCTCTTCCCTTAGGTAACTCCTTGATCCATTTGCCACATGGGGGGACCACCAACATCTCAGACTCTGTCCAAGGAACCTCTGGCTACCGGGCCCTTGACCACATGGGTGCTGGTCACCCAGTATTTGACCACCCTAACTTTTGCCACCCTTGCTTTTGCTCTCCCTTTCACTAATAAACTTTGCAAGCACACTAGTTGTCTCAATGATCTGTAAGTCTTTACCCCATTGGTGAGAAGAACCAGGGTTTCTCTGGTAAACTGGAGTTCAGTGGGAGAGTGGGAACTTGGCCGTGCCTCCATACTTCCTGTCAGCTGACTGGGGGGCTGCAACTGTCAAGACACCCCGGTGCTCAGTCTCCCAGGCAAACTCAGTAAAGATGTGGAGCCTAGTCCACGTCTGTCTTAGAGAAAATCCCAAAACTCATGCCAGCTTCAGTTTAGTCAGTTTCACACCTGATCATGCTTGGGGGAGGCTGCATCCATGCAAGACTCACCTTTGCTTAGAAACAACAAAAACAACAATGACAACCCCTGCATCATTCATACCCAAAGCCCATGAACACATCAAGAAGCATGCAGAAGTAGAAAGCCAGTAGCAGCAGGAGAACTTGGAAGAACAGAGGAGACATTTAAAGTGTGAACTGGAACAGGCAGGCCCTCAGGAGGGGAAACAATGGGAATGGCCAGCACTGGGTCAACTGATTCTCCAAGTCATTCTGATTCAGAAGGTGATAAGATGGAAATACCTGCTATGTGTATGAGGTTCTCCTTCAGAGTCTTGGCCTAGGGCACTGTCCCCAGCATGGGTGACACTGATACTACAGAACTCCCTGAGTACCAGAAGGGAGGAGGCTTACTCCAGAGCCAGCTGTCAACTTGGTTCCATTGGCAGAAACATCTACCCCTTCACACTATTTTAAAATCACTTTGTCTACTGTTCCTTGCAATTTCAAGTCAGTCAACTGAACTGACTCCTACCACATACCCCATGCACACAATGGACAGCAATCCTCTGACATTTGAAGTGGAACTTGGAATGCTTTCTCTCCTCCCCTCCCTGCTTGTGGGCTTTATGTCATGACTTCATCTGGTTCATAAATCCCACTTAGCCATTTCTCTCTTTGATGGCCTTTAATGGCCCTGCCAGACACATCGCTATCTCAAGGTCCCTCAGTTTTGAGCTTGGATATTTGGTTCCTTCAGAATAACTCATCCATCCTGATTTATATCGCTGATCAAATAGTGGCATAAAGGAGAGGAATCCAAATAGCATTAGGAAATGATTGAGGTAATTGAGGGGGACCCCAGCCCGAGAAGTCCTCCCAATCAGAGATGAAATGAATCTAGCAGCTCACATGCCCTTCCTGGGGAGAGAAAGAGCCAGCAAGTCTCTCTAAAGAGAAAGGCCCCAAATCTTTCCCCTTGGACTTTTATTGGGTTTTACACTAAGGATATACAGCATACACGTAAAGCTTCTCCATCAATGTCAAGCTGTGCTGATTACAAAGAACAGACTCTATCTACAGAATGATAATTCAAGAAGCACAGAGACCCACTTCAGGTGAGGGTCTGCTAGATTAGATGATGCCAAGGAGGTACAAAAATTAGGGTGCACAAGTTTAACCTAAACAGCGATGGTACATTAATCTAAAACTAGTCAAAGCAGAGCAAGCTTCAAAGCATATAATTCATTCCTCAAGGCCTAATTCACTCCAGGGACCCCGTGGTGCTGGTGCAGACCTTGCCAGACTCCTATGCTCCCAGTTTTCTGGTCAAGTCTCTCAGGCCTGTCTTCCCAGGCCTTGCTTGAGCAAGTCAGAGTCTCCTATAACACACAAAGTGGTCCCTGACAGTTAATAAATGCCTACGTGGATTTATTAGTAGAGAGAGCACTGAGGCACAGGTTACTATCAACAATGCTCCAGGAGAGCCTTCCTATTCTTGTAATACATGTTGGGGTCCCCAGTCTGCTGACAGTTTTTGTTGTGACTCTTTCCTTCTCTCCTCAGAGTACATCCCAGGGGGAATAAATGAAAAGAAAATAAAGGGGTAGGTCTTATAAGGAAAAAGGCTGGTCATTCACACAGGGGCTCCTCCTCATTGAGCCTCTGGTGGAATCAGCCTATTTCTGTTTTGTGTCATTTGTGCTGCCTTCCATCCTTGCCCTCTGCCATAGCACACAGCCCCCAAATGGTCACACTTTATTTTGCCCTTCTATATTGTGACATTTTGTCAGTAAGCAGGTCACTTCCCTTTTTTCACATTTACGAACTTTAGAATTACTTTTGTTTTACTTTTGCCCACAAACAGCCTTGAATTTTGCTCTCTGGGAAAGTTGAAATTCGAAAGAAAAGATAGAAGTCTTCAAAATTAGAGAGAAAAGGGCAAAGTTCCACTGGCTTTCTTTGACTTCCCTTTGTTTGTGTTAATGTGAGGATGAAGCAAAGTCATGCCAGAGGAACAAGACACACTATGGCCAGTAAGTCAACACGGAAGAACTATGCTGTTCACTAAACTTACAATAACATGTCATGAGTAAGTAAAGGGAAGAGGGATGTTTCTCCCTGACACAGTAGCCTGAGCCCCACTGCCCTGCATTCTGAGCAGGAGACAGAACTGGATGAACAAAGAAGCCCAATAGTAAAACTCACATGGCATGAACATCTGTTGCTCACTACTGTCTACATATAAGTTTCAGGAGGAGATGTCCTCAGTGAATTTCCTGTGCCCAGCTCAGAAATTTGAGTGCAAGGAATGTTCAATTGTAAGGAAAACTTGAATGAGCAAAGTTGCACTGGCAAAATAAAAATGATCCACCTACTAGGGGTAGAATGATTATAATTGGAT